>JAUUDZ010462706.1:0-12142 GCA_032361705.1 Panulirus versicolor | reverse complement strand
CTTAACCCTACTGTACAGTATATCATTATTCATGTTTGGAAAATCTTAGAAAGCATGGTCCCAAACTACACTCAAAAATAATTCCTTTGGAAAGCCGGGAAGACTATAAAAAATTACCTCTAATATTAAATGGTGCAAACAAAAGAAAATACCATGAACACATGCCTAACGTTGCTGCTTTTCTTTTCTCTCATTCATAAAAGTCCTGCTCTTAATTCTGGAGATCTAGAGCAGTGACTGGCTACTGATATAGAGACTATACAGCCATTTTTGATGGATAATGAACAATTGCAATGATCAATAACCAAAATGTTTCAGAAATATATGTAGCAAATCTTTACTAATTTTGGGGTGCTAAGCATGAATATGACTAAAATTGTTTACCAGTTCTAGTTTTGAAGATATGGGATGGGTCCCAACATGTACAATTTGCACTAGTTTTAGTGGTGGGTGGGGTTTTGAAGCAAGATCTGGCAACTCTGAGCATTGGATGTGGGTGATACAATCAGCAACCAGGTATTGCATCACCCTAATTGGTGCTGATCATATCTTGTACACTGACACAGCTATTCGGGCCATGCAGTTGTCCTAAGTCTGTATTCAAGCTGGAACTGGCACAAATACTGTAATCAGAGTGCAAGCCAATCTCTTTTTACAAGTGTAATACAATACAATACTTGTTTTCCAACAATCACTGGAGCCAGGAACAAAGAACACACAGCACCTACCACAGGTAGAATCCAGCCAAACTTTGCTACCACCTCTGAACGTCAAACTGGATTTCATGAAAAACTTTGTGAAGCCTGTGGATAAAAATGGGCCAGCATCTAGATATCTCAGTGGAAAATTCCCATGGGAAAAATAAAGTGGGAAAAATCAAGGAGGTTTTTTTTGTCAGACTACAGATCCACTAGCAGTTCAGAGACAAGTTGTTTATCCACATCCTCAGTGGTGACGAGAACGCAGCATGAAATGCTTTCCAGATGGTAGCAACAAACTTGCTAGCAAATACCAAGGCTGACAATTACAAGCAACTTGTGGAAAACCTGTTGTCATCCTTTCAGAAAATGGGTTGCAATATGTCTACACAGATAAATTCTCTCCACCCTAACTTGCATTCATTTCCAGCTAACTGCAGTGCAGGAAGCAATGGGCATGGCCAACATTTCCATCGAGACATCTCAGTGGTATAGAAATTGTATCAGGGCAAATGGAGTCCAGCAATGTTGATGGACCATTGCTGGATGGTAACAAGAGATTCTCCAGGACTTGTGAACAAGCAACAGGCAAAGGGATGTTTCATTTTATCAAGGTAAGCTAGTGACTGTACTGTGTCACCAATAAAGTGTGTAATACATTTATCTTTCTTGGAAACCATAGCTAATTGAGGATTTAAATGTCAATGACTCAAAATCCATAAATGGAAACACTTTTCACTTGCAAAACATAAAATAAGTCAAAATTAGTTGACCAATAATTGGCTAGAGTCAAAAAGGCATAGCTATACCTCAGCGTTTAGTGTGCGTTTGCAAGTAAAACGCAACACATGATGCATAATGATAAAATGCTCTGAAAAAGTGCATTAGTTGATATATGTATTGTCACATATGAATAATGATAAATGAAGAGCTTTCTTTCCTTTCGTATTCTATTATCATTTCCTGCTTTAGCAAGGTGACACCATGAACAGATGAAAAAAGCTGCATTTGCTTACATTCATTCTCTAGATGTTGTGTGCAAAACAACAAAACACACTGCTGTGTAAATAAACCATCATACTGAAAGAAAATAGTGGTGTGTGGACAGTCAGAAATGACAGATTAAGGTTAGGCATGGATTCACAATGTGGTGGCACTTGGAAAGTATGCAGTTATTTCTTTTTCATAACCTGACTTTTATTTTTTGTGTAGATGAATATACTACAGTATGCATCTTAGAATTAGTTTATCTGATTTTTAAAATACTTTTGCATGCAAAAATTAAAAGCTTTTTTAGTAAAAATGTACTTTGAAAAATAGTGATCTTTTCCACACACCAAAGAAAAAAGGGCTTATATTAAACTCTTATCATGGATGACCCTGAACAAACTTGTTATATCAGATAACTTATTTAAGCAGGGAAAAGTTTCACAAACAAGAATATGGGACTTTATCACCAGTGTATCATCCTACCCAGGAATTCTACAAGTAGCAATAAGGTCAGGAAGACCCTGGATATGAATTTACAAACTGTACAAGACCAGCCATGCTAAAGTAGTTGTGTGGGCCTGTGGACCATGACTTCCAACACTCTGGTTGACCAATGACTCAATTCAGCAGCTTGGACTTGGCCTGTGCTGTGAGGTAAAAGTCCTATGACCACTCAAGTGTTCCAACTTCTAGGTTTCCTCATGTCTATTCCTAACAGTAGTATCATATCAACCCTCTGGATGCCTTATTCAGCTTCTGTTGAAACACTTTTATCCAACCAGGGGTCTAATTCAACTGTAGTCCACATCAGAAAAAATTTTTGGTCCTCAGTGCTTTATTCATCTTGCATTGATGAATACTGAAACATGCTATTTCCCCTCTGATGCACAGGTGGCCAACACCTAAACTCTGTAAATTTTGTAAAAACACCCCCAGCTGCTCTGGCTGCATGGCATTGCCTATTGATTCCTGTACTAGCACAAACTCTTAAACACAGCTTTAAAAGTTCCATTAAACTGTAGTCTACATCAAAAGAAAAATTTTTGGTCCTCAGCGTTTTATTCATCTTGGATTGTTGAGAGTTGAAACATGCTATTTCCCCTCTGATTCACAGGTGGCCGACACCCAAACTTTGGAAAAACAACCAAGCTGCTCTGACTGCATGGCATTGCCTATTAATTCCTGTACCAATCCTGGGGTCATTCCTGGCACAACCTTTTAAACACAGGTTTAAAAGTTCCATTAAATTTCATGTTAAGACCATCTGACATTAAAAAGATAAGGGGGTGGCGAATGACTATTTTTACACTGACAAAGCTACAAACTTTATGCATTTCACAGGTGTCATAAAAATTTGCGAGATGGAATGAGATATCTCGTGATTCTCAGTTTCACAAAGTTCAGTTCTATGATTTTCAATGCTGTTCTTAAAGAACAGGTTGTACTTCTTTAAACCAGCAACCTTGGGACCTGGACACTGCCGTACCACAGAAAATGCTGGAAAACAGAAATTAACCCCTGAGGGAACCACTTATGTAAACATGCTCAACACAGTAGACGATCTGATCTCAAAGTGCTCACACAAAGTCTTTACAAAAGTTCTTTTATCTAATTTTTTCAGTAACTCGACCTTTTCAAGCACAGATAATGATTCATACTTAAGCTTATTGCATTAGCAATATCTTCTGCACCTCTTGGTCTCTTCGATGACATCCTGAAGGGCTAAAATACAGCTGAAGGTAAGTAAATTAGCTCGGCTGCAGTGTACACATTTTGACACCTTAGCACTGCTAACAGATCTGCAAACTAATGGCGACAGATTCAAAATATGCTGGACCACAAAGCACTGGATTTGAGGTACAACCTGTGTCTCAAAAAATAATCTTAAACATGATGTCTAAATACAGTCAGGAAAGACTAATAATTATCTAAATTGTCTAAAAAGAATAGAGAAAAATAGGTGGCAGAAATGAAACTGCTGTCTATGACACGAACATATGTAACAGCCCTTGGTTCATAACATTTAACTTTTAATCACAGAATGATATGGTAAACTGCATTTTTCATATATTTTTTCTTCACTATTCATGTCAGTGGGTTCTTCACTAATGCATGATTTAAAAATCATCTACATGTTCAAAGAATATAAAAGAAAATGATAAAAAAGATGGAAATGCTACCTAGCACTAAATGCTAGGAATCTCTTCATTTCAAAACATTCATACTACACTCAATAAATGATACAGTAAATTGTGTTTTTCATTACATACTTTTCTGAAATATACTCTAAACTAATGCATGAATTAACGATTACTTATATACACAGAAAAACAGGAGAAAATGGATGACAAGGATGGAAGGCTTGCTATCACATGAACTCTGACTATCACTTCTGGTTCTAAACAATCAACTTAAACTCACTAAATTACACTGTCAACTTCACTTTTCATATATTTTCTTACTAATTCGCTTCAGTACATTCTTACTCACAGAATGAATGAATAATCATTCAAAAACTTATACAAATAACTAAGAAAATGCATGATGAATGGCAGAATTAATTCGCCCTTCCCCAGGAAAACAAGCTTGTAGGAAGAGCCAATGGATCTCTCTGGTGGCGAGTGAGATATATGGACGGTCCTAGTACCAGGTTATAATTGAACAATGCAACATATCCTATTTTTCATAAATTTTTTCTTAGTTCTTTCTAGTAGGTCCTAATATCATGCATACACAAAGTATGATCTACAGGTTCTGAAAAATAACAAGAAAAAATGGATGGTAGAAATACAAATGCTATCTAGCAAACTAAAACTAGCAATTACCTTTGGTTCAAAAAATTCAAATAATATTCAGTAACTGCTGAGGTTAATCATAATTCTCATGTATTTCATCTACACAATTCTCTTCAGATCATTCTCACCAAATACATGAACTTTATGTTGTTCTGATACAAAAATATGAGAAAATGGATGGTAGATGGAAAGCCTGTAGGAGGCAACAACAGATCCCCCTCATGGTACAAGAAATGCACAGTTGCTTCTGCCTGATTTGAAAGTGACCACCGTTGACCTCACAAATTTGAGTTTTACTTGTGATTCTTAAAATAGAGAGGGTAATTAGAAAAAAAATCTAATTTATCAAAATCAAATAAAATTTCTATAAATTATGAAAATATAATCGTGGCATGGACTGTGAACCTCTGTTTCTTAAAGTTTCTCTAGAGAATGTAAGCCTATAAAATTTTAAGATAGCTTTTGCTACCCCTTACGTATCTGTTGCTGGCAGAGATTTAGCCTCAAGTCATCTGGTAGCATTACCAAATAAAGTCAGAATGTATCTATTGCCTTACACTGAAGTTGGTTCTATCAAAATACATCATCATTCTATGAAAAGGTGTTTCCTTTACAGAAGTTTTACCAAACAGAACCTTAGACATTCTCCCACATTATGACTGTAGGTTGAACAGTATTTCAACTATAGCACTACCATCCCTCCCCCATGACTCCTGGGTTGTAAAAACTATTCAGTAATGTATAAGCAATTTTTTATACACCCAATTGGCCTCTCATCAACAAAACTTTGCCCTTCATTTCTTATGCAGGAAGAGGTGTCTTTAAGACTCACTCTTTCCTGTAGACACTCTGTACCATTGACGATGATTCTCTGTCAGGATGATCTCAAACTAACCATTCCTGTTAACAGTTCTATGGATAAAAGTGCTGAGTAACTTATCAGCTTCTTGCTCTTCTGGGGTAATAGGGAAATCCTCAGTTGTTGCACTGTTGCTCCAAGCCACCCTCAAAGGCGGCAAGAGTCTGTCACTTTGTTGCTGCTGTCTTCTTGTTTCCACAGATGTAGCAGTTTCCTCCTCTAGCTCGACAGTCTCCTCACTTGGATCTGGGGACATTGTAACTGGGTTGAGATAAAACACCACTGTAGTTACATCATCGGAGTACTTCATCCCCCTACTAAGCACACCCTCCTGATGGCTTGCTTTTACTAGTAATGGCTCCACAGGTATCAGAGAAGTTACTGCTTCAGGGAAGTTGCCAATTATTAGGTCACCTGCGTAGTATAGCACTGAGACACATATGCAGGCGAATGAGCAAATACAGGCATTTTTGTCAATAAGAATACATTTCCTAACACCATCCATTATCTGTTCTAGCAAGATGTATTCTGCTTTCAACACTACACCCAGTGTCTCATAGTATCTCAGATCATCAACGAACATGTAGCTGACTGAATCAAATCCGATTATCAAAACTACAGCCTCACCATTTGAGGGATGACTGATCACTTGTTCTAGTTGCTTTACACAAAGAGTGGCTTTCTCCTTGTTGTTACCAGAGATTCAAGCATGTCATGGTACAGTAAGATTCTGGAGTTTCTTGGGTGAAAAAGCAGTTATGTGCAAAGTGTCCTACCTTGCTGCACAGGATACATCTTCCTTCCCTGTATGCAACTGATGTGTTGCCAGAGGGGATGAGCTGTTTTGCCATATGTTTCTCCATGGTCTGCTTCGGGGATATGAAGAGTGGTCTTCCATTTTCAGCCAGATACCCTATCTAAAAAGACAACCATTTCTGATAATGTCTTTGGGGCCCTGACTTTCAAAATAAAATTCTCAGTTCATTGTGGCACTTTCTCATACACTCTTCTCTAAAATTAAGTCAAAAAGACTCTCTTAAGACTTACTTATTTCTGACAAATCTACCCATTGGTCACAGCAAACTACAGGTCAGGACAACTGCACTACATTCTCTCCCTTGTCAGGGTTGGTCTATCTAGATCTTATATAACATCCCTCTCCTGTCATCATATACCAGAGCAGCATAGCCTTCTTCACTGCAAAGACTAATGTCAACTTTTTAATCCTTAACAGTTAGTAGAACTGTAACTCTAAAATCACTCAAGGTAAGCATTAACATCTTCCACTTTTCTAATGCAGGTAACCTGGGTTTTAATGCTGGGGTTAGGTTAAAAGGTGCATGACCCACAATCCTGCCTTGTAAAAGTGTGTTTTTCAAGTGCATGCTTTTTTCCTTTCCTCTCTGCCTGTTCATGCTTTCTTTCACCCCTTATCTTTACTTCTAAAGATTTCTTTTCCTTTACATTTCTCATTATTTTTCTTACAAAACTCTTTCTTACTCCTGTTTCTCATTCCCTTTCTCACTGTTCTTCCCCTCTTCCATCTCTCTTTTTTCAATACCCAGATGTCTTTCAGTTTCTCTTTACATAACATGTCTGGCTTTAGCTTCCTTTTGCTGCTCCTTTACAAACATTGCGAAATAATTTCCTTCATATCCAAGTTCTTTTCTAACATTCAGTGCTGCAAATCAGCTAAGACTGCATACTCAACATGAGAATTTCTCTTGCAAGTAACTATTTCAGTCTTGTGGTCAGGAATAACATAGCCTCACTTTGTGGAAGTATGTTTTAGCTGTTTATCCCTCAAAACATCACAGGACAACTGTTCTTTTTCACATCTGACTGCCATTTCCCATGTTAGTGAGGTAGCGCCAGGAAACAGACAAAGAAAGACCCGTTTGTTCACATACACATATACATACATCTACACATACACGTACAAATGCATGTATATACATACATACACATTTACATACACATGCATAGGTACACATGTACCTCAAAATCTTTTTCATTATATCCTTTCATCTCCAATTTTATCTCCCCAATCTCCTTGTTCCCTTCACTTCTGACACATATATCTTCTTTGTCAACCTTTCACCACTCTTTATCTCCATATATCCAAACATTTCAACACAATCTCTTCTGCTCTCTATAGCATACTCTATATTACCACACATCTCTCTTACCCTCTTATTACTTCCTCGATCAAACCACCTCACACCACATATAATCCTCAAACATCTAATTTCCAACACATCCATCCACTTCTGTACAACCATATCTACAGCCTATGCCTAGAAACCATATAATACTGGGACTCCTATTCCTTTAATGTACCCATTCCTGCACACACTCACACACACACACACACACACACACATATCTGCTGCTCAGGTTCCATTTGCTGCTATGTCCACCTCTAGATATCTAAAACACTTCACTTCCTCAAATTTTTCTCCACTGAAACTTACATCCCAATTTACTTGTCCCTCAACCCTGCTAAAACTAATAACCATGCTTTTCTTCACATTCCCTCTCAACTTTCTCCTTTCAAACACACACTGCAAAACTGTCTCCAACATCTGCAGTTTCTCACTCGAATCAGAAACCAGTGTTGTAACACTGGCAAACAACAACAGACCCACTTTGCAGGCCCTCTCATCCAAGACTCTTGCATTTACCTCCCATACCACCCTATACATAAACAAATGAAACAACCATGGTGACATCACACATTCCTGCTACAGGCCTTCACTTGGAACCATTCACTTTCCTCTCTTCTTACTTGTAAGTAAGCCTTACAACCTTGGTAAAAACTTCTCACTGCTTATAACAATTTACTTCACACATCACATATCCTTAAGACCTTCCACACAAAATTTCTATCAACCCTATCATATGCCTTCTCCAGATCTATAACTGCCAGATACAAGTTCATCTTATTTTCTAAATATTTCTCACACATGCTTTAAAGCAAACACCTGATCCACACATCCTCTACTACTTCTGAAACCACACTGCCCCTCCCCAATCTGATGCTCTATACATTCAATCATCCTCTCATTCATTCATTCATTTTTTTGTTGTTGAATACAGACAAAAAAGATCATCTCAGAACAAATAACTACATCTGGCTACCCTTTTGATACTAATGATGCATTCCTTGAAAACACAACTTAGCAGATACATTGGATAGTGAAGCATATCATACCACAAGAATTAATAAGATAAGTAGGTTATGAAGCATAGCATACCACAGGAATTAACATGATAAGTGGGTTAAGTTCCTGTGGATGATTTTTCCTTTCAATTTTCACACAAAAATGTCAAGAAACACAATAAAGTTCAAGTTCATTATTAATCAAGTATCTACACAAGAGATAAAGGACAAATTATTGTACCTCCATAAAACATATATGTTATCCAGCATTAGAACATGTAGGAGACCAGGATACATTCCTGTTCTTGACCCACCCACTCACAGACCCATTTTCTTCATTTGTTTATAATGTTTCATGTGAGATAAATTCATACACAATGTACTTATTGCACAAACAGTACTAAAAGCAACTGTGACCCATGGTCCAGCACACTGACTGAGGAAAGACTTCCCCTACCCAGACACAAGACAAAAGAAATGATCAATATTAAACAGCCCCCCTCTGCCCAATCTTAAATTCAACTTCACCATATCACATATAAACCCATCTGAAAAATCACTTCCCATACATGCATGAGTTACCCCTTTCCCATTGCATTCTGGACACCATCCATTGCTCCTACATAAAAAAAAAAGTTTTTCAACATATCACAAGACTCTTCATGCAAAAGACACAACTTCCAAAATGAAAATACCAAATAGTGACTCCTCAATTGCCCTGCATCCACCACACAAAGACATATACGTTTCAACGCTTTATGATATGAGGTCCTCTCCAGTGGATGAAAACGGCTTTCTAAGTGCTGCTGGAGTTTCACAGAAAGGACTCCTGAGCCAGGAAGGTAGAGTAAGGTTATAAAAATATATAAGTGTACTGTATGAAAACAGTAAAAGAGCTGACAAAAACATTCACCAGCAGAGACAGACATGCTGGCACAGGTGGACTTGGTCGTAAGTTCCAGTTGGAAGGCAGAGAGGGTCCTACAAATCACTTGGATTCCTTGAGATTAACTCAAAACTTTGCTGAAAGAGCCATTAAATCTAATAGATCTGGTGCATTTTCCCCTATTTTGACATCAGTAAGTCACATATCATTTGATGGAGATATATTTCTTACTGAATATCAATTTCTCACATTCGTGGTGAAATCATAAAACAGGTCATGTTGTGCAAACACAAAAGGTAAAATTGAGGGGAAAAGACTTCTAATATACAATAACAATAATCATAGAAGTTAGCTGTGATGGCTCATAATAATTACATATTTGTACTGTAAAGAAAGGGAGTTTGACAATCAAGGAGCCCCATCTCTTGAATATTTTCTACTATCATACAACTTCTTAAATTTAAGTATGCTATCTGCACTGGCCATGTCCTCAGCCATTCTATTCCAGTCATAAACCATTCTTATACCATAAAAGCACTTTTTTATATTTTCAAAAGTTTCTTGCTTAATTTCATGTCATCCTCTCTTTGCTCTATTACTGCATCTCTCGAAAAACTGTTCACCCCACCACATCAATGATCTGCTTTATTAATAAGCAAAAGCATGGACCTACAGCAAAAAGGGAGGTAAAAAGGGGAAATAATTAGCCTAAAGGTAGGAAAGGAACCTGGAATGGATGGGATTACAGCTAAAATGTTGAATAATTGAGAAGAAAATTTGATGGAGAGGATGCAACTGATATGGAATTTAGCAGGGAAACTAGATGAATAGTAAGGCATGGTATATGGTAAGACATGATGAATGGTATGGCATAATATATAGTATGGTATGATGTATGGTATGTTATAATGAATGGCATAGCATGATGAATGGTATGGTGCATGAGGACTGCATAAAAGCTAGTGCTGTTCCTCTACCCAAAGGAAAAGGTGCAAAGGCTGTATGTAGCAATTATTGGGGAATAAATCTGTTAAGTATACCTGGTAAAGTATATGCAAGGGCACTAACTGATAGGGTGATGAAAGTGACTAAATGCAAAATAAGTGAGCAGCAAAGGGGTTTAAGGAAAGGTAGGGGATGTGTGGATATGATGTTTGGGGTGAAAATGACTATGGAAAAGAACCCAATGAAAAGTAAGAAGCTGTATGTGTTAAGTATATATGGGGTACAGGGACAACTGCTGGATGGTGTAAAAGCATTCTACAGAGTAGCATGTATATATGTGAGAGTTGAGCAAAAGTTTCAGTATACTCTTTTTAACATAAATATGGATAAAGTGATGAGAGAGGTGAAAGCAAAAATAGGGATAAGGGTGCAAAGATGGAGTGTGGCAGTGATGTATGGTGGCTAATGACAAGCCTGTCAGCAGAGGATACTGCATTATTTGCAGAAGGTTGTAAGTGTCTTTTATGATGAGTGTAAATGTAGGTGACTGAAGGTAAATGCAGGTAGAAGTAAAGAAATGGCATTTGAAAGGAAACAGGGTGAAAGTAGAGACTTTACATGCAAAAGCCTATTGAGAGAAAGAATGTACTAAACTGTGTCATAGATAAGAGGGAAGAAAGACGGAAAGAGATGAGAGACTACATTTTCATGAGCTATTTTGGATAAGTTTGGTGATATGGAAGGAGAGATAAGGGAGAGAGCAGTACAAGACAGAAGAGTCATTGGGTCCCTCAAGAGAATAATGAAAGGCAGAAGTGTAAATAAGAATGTGAAAAAAGGATTCTTGGACGGCATAATCCTCCTGACCCTGTCCTAAGCAACCGAAACATGGTCATGGAATGAGTCTCAAAGGTCAAGAATTCAGGCTGTGGAAATGAGATATTTGAGAGAAACATGTGATATAACTAGATGGAATGAAGAAAGAAATGAAGGGGTGTATGAGAGATGTGTGTTATGCCAGGGAATGCAAAGGGAATTAACTGTGGAGTGGCAAAATTGGTGAAACGTAATACTTTGAAGTGTATGGGCATGTAGAAAGAATGCATGATGAGAAGTTTACTAGGAGAGTGTATATAATAGTATGTTTAATGGGGTTTGTGTGGGAGGAAGACCACCTGTGACATGGGCAAATAGAGTGGAAGAGGTAATGCCAAGAAAACAAAAATAAAGACCACATTCGTTCACAATCAGTCTCAAGCTGTCATGTGGGAGTGTGTGATAGTGTATGAAAGTAAATTCTAGATTGATATGGATAAAACTGAAAGTGGATGGAGAGATGGGAGATTATTGGTGCTTATGCATCTGATCATGAGAAGAAAGATCATGAGACGCAAGTGTTTTGGGAGCAGCCGAGTGAGTTTTGGTGTACGAGACCTGGTAGTAGTGATGGGTGATTTAAATGTAAAGGTGATTAATTTGGCAGTTGAGGGTACAATTGGTTTACATGGGGTATTCAGTGCTGTGAATGGAAATGGTGAAAAGCTTATGGATTCATGTGCTGAAAAAAGACTATGGTGAAGAGCTTATGGACTTATGTGCTGAAAAAAGACTGGTGATTGAATATATCTGGTTTAAAAAGAGAGATATAAATAAGTATACCCTGCCCTCCTTGTATTTTAACTTTCTAAAAGGGGAAACAGAATAAGGAGTCACGCAGGGAGTGCTCATCCTCCTCGAAGGCTCAGATTGGGGTGTCTAAATGTGTGTGGATGTAATCAAGATGAGAAAAAAGGAGAGATAGGTAGT
>JAUUDZ010462695.1:5000-12143 GCA_032361705.1 Panulirus versicolor | reverse complement strand
TCTCTCTCTCTCTCTCTCTCTCTCTCTCTCTCTCTCTCTCTCTCTCTCTCTCTCTCTCTCTCTCTCTCTCAGGTACTTCATCATCTTCAGAACGCACCTTCAATTTCTACCTCTCATAACTCTGTTTCGAACTGCCTTTTGAGATGACACACCGTTTCACTCTCTCGTCTCCAGTAGATGCCCAGATTGAGATGAATGGCTAGGTCTTGAGAGGGATGTAGGAGAGGTGTCTGGTACAGATCTTCCACACGTTCCTAGCTTTTCATTTTTTTTTTTTATAATTCATATACGTTTGCATCCTACACACCTCTTTCTCATAGCTCCACCCATCAGTTGATGATAGATACAGACTGGCCAGAGCTGCGCCTGTCACCAGCGTTTTGTCTCCCTAAATGGAGCTGTTTTTTCCCCTTTCTCTTGATAACAGCCATCCACAAAGACATCAGACTGTGAAGAAGGAATTTACATTTACTCTCATCCCCCTTCCTCCGCACAGTCGCAGCTCATTCTTCGTCCGTCTTGAGTTAGACCCAACTATTTTATATCTTTAATCTATCAAATTATTTGCTTCTTCTGCCTTCGGCAGCTTCCCCTCTTTTTTCTTTTATGTATTAAACTATCTGCTTGATATGTCTTCGGCAGCCTCCCTTCGATTCTAGACGTTAGAAATATATTTAATCACCTATTTCTATCAACTGCATAATGTTTCTTATTATTTTTCTTCGAAGGCAATATTCACTGCAGACGCACCCTTTGCCTTCCCAGCAACTTCACTAAGACAAACCTCATGGAATATTTTGAATCAGCACACCCATGTGGCCCCAAGAATCACCTATGTTCGCGTCTCACCCCAGCCCATGTAACTACTATTCATCTCAGCACTATTCATCCCCATACTCACCTCTAGAGCTTGAGACACTCACTTCTCTGTGATCTTTACTTAACCATTAACTTTCTTGCCATTGCTCTAAGACAGAAAACCCCTGAAGCCATCGTTCCCTTTGGCGCCTTTCGTGTCATCTTTTTTTCCAGACTCTCTCATGGGTATTCCAGGGAAACATATCCACCAGGGAGCTCAATCCCCTCCAGCAGTATCTTCAAACAACTTAGGGGCTTCAACCGCTTTAGGATATTCCCCCCTCTCCTAATAGCTTTTAATGTCACTTCACACTTACCCTTCCCTAAACCTTCTCCCCTTCCTTCTAATCTCTGCCTTCTATCTAGATTCATTATATATCTTGTAATCTCCCCCTTCTTTATTATAAAACTAATTATATCATTCCTTCCATCTCTCCTCGTCCACACTTCCTCAGGTTCTGATAGGACATCTACTACTCTCTTGTATTTTATTCTCGTATTTCCTTTCGTCATTCTAATCTATACGAACTTTTTCTTACTTTTTCATATCCACTTCTTTTTCTCCTTCGCCTCTCATTTTTTCTGCGATTCCCCATGCTTCATCTTTCGTTTCTCCTATGGTCTTCTCTACCTGTACTCAGGCACTTCTCCACTCCATCACGAGTAATTTACAGTTTGGTAGCTAGGGGAATAGATAGGGACAAATACATAGGCCAAAGGGAATGGTTACACTGATCGTATTGTATTTAAGCTGAAAGAATAGTTCTTCATTTCTTGGAGACTAATCTTCCGTACTTCTACATTCATATGAATATTCTTGTTATTCATTCGATGGAGGAATATTTCAAGCCAGGATTGGATAATCGGAGAGAATCGTTAGCTTTGACCAGAGAAAGAGCCTGTATTATCACACCTGTATTATCACACATGGCTATAGGTCTACTGACCAAACTTACCTAACCTAACCTAACCTAACCCAGACAAGGACCCAAAAAGTATTCTAACTCTGCAGCCAGGCAACTTCAACGTTGCAGAAAACATTGCATAAAAAATGAGTCAGACGGATCACTATGGAAATTCTAACACAGGTGTTGCAACTTTTTGGCCACAGAGGTTCCATAATGGCGGCCACAGGATTCAACGAGAACCACTCCATTCCAACGAGGCAACCACAAAAATGGTCCCATCCTGGCAACCACAGAACGTAGCTGAAGTCACAAAAATTCCAGCCAGCAATACTGAATTAGAACCACAAGTGTTTGAAATGGTAGACCTTGAAAATTCCAAATAAAATACTAAAGAAACAAAATTCCAACATGGCCGCCACAGAAATTCCAGCAGGTCACCCCACAGACTCACCAGTGCTCCGGCCACAGAAGTTCGACAAGCGCTGCTACAAGTCCCACACTGGAAAAGAGAGAGAGATAAAAAGGTCATGAAAAAAGATAAGGCAAAGTCAATATGTCACAGGGAGGAAAAAATATAAACCCCCCCAACACGTAATCATACTAAAAGCCCATGAATTTAAAGGTTTAGCTTTTGTGAACACTTCATATATACATTTTTTTTTGTAAGCAGGGATTGATGGAGACTGAACCAATATGAAGCACAACATACAGAATTGAGAATAAAGGACTTTTTGGGAAATAGATACATTCAGAATTGTTATTGATATACTGAAACAGTATTTCAGTTGGATATATGTCATGAAGGGCATGGAGACACGCTTGTCTCTGATGGAAGTGAGTAATTTTCATATTGCTTTATCATGAAACTTTTCGAATGAGCGACTAACATCAAAGTTCTCACGATGTGTATAGGATTCGTACGGCAAAAAGTGGACTTTTCTTTTCTTTTTTGAGGTTCGCCATTTCCCGTGTCAGTAGGGTAGCGCTAGGAACAGATGAAGAAATGGTCTCATTCGCTCACATCCACTCACTAGCTGTCGTGTATAGTGCACGGATCCAGAGCCCCCGTTCCACAACTAGGCTTCACTGACCCCTTTGTAATTTTTCCCGACTGCTTCGGATACCTCTGTTCAACCAACTGACAGTAAGTCGCCCCTGTATACCACTTCGCTCCATGCCCCTCCATCCCTTGCACGCCTCACACCTTCCTACATTTTCAGGACCCAACCTTTAAAGCATTTGCCAATCTATCTTTCCACTTTTCCCTTGATTTTCCGTTTTTCTTGTTCCCTCCACTGATGTTATGTATGTATACACTCATAGTCATCCTTTCCTCACTCATCTTTTCCATATGTCCAAACCATTTCAGCACACCTTCTTCAGCTCTCATACATACTTCTTTTTCCAACCATACCTCTCTCTTTCCCTATCATTTCTTAATCGATCAACTCCCTTAACACCATATCTTGTCCTCAAGCATTTTAATTTTCAACACATCCAACCGCGTCTTTGCATTTTTTGCTTTGCGTTCCATGCAGCATCAATGGGACTACTATGACAACAAAGATACTCAGTTTTTGCCCTTAAAGACTGTGATCTCTGTGTCCACATATTCCACATTGCACTAAGGATCTTTGCACCCTCATCCACCTTAAAGCTCTTTTAAGCTTCCATGGTTCCATTCACTGCTACATCTACTATCAGGTATCCAGAACACTCTACTTCCTTCAGATTCTCTCCATTCAAATTCAAAATTCCAAGGAACATATCTCTCTCCCCCTGATAAACCTAATATCCTTTTTTTCCACTCACACTTCCTTTCAAATTTCTCCTTTCAAACGCTCCCAAACTCAGACACCAGTTTCTACAGGTTCTCACTCGAATCTGTCACCAGCGCCGTGGCATCAGTAAACAGTGATTGACCCACTTCCCATGACCTTTCACCCTCAACACTGCATACCTGCTCCTCTCACCAAAACTCCGGCATTCACCTCCCTCTTCACCCCATCTATCAATAAATCAAAACAGCCGCAAACCCACTTTTACCTGAAACCACTCATCCTCTTTTCTACCTACTCGCACTCGCGCTTGATAAAACGCTTCTAATAGCTTTCCTCCCATGCCATTTATTCGTAACACCTTCCACAAAACATCTCTGTGAACTCTATCTTATGCTTTCTCCAGATCCATAAATGGCACTCGCTAAGCCCTCTGGCTCTCTAATTGTTTCTCACAAGCATTCTTTAAATCAGACACCTGATCCGCACATCTATTGTTCCTCCCCAGTCTGTGGTTTGTGCATGCCAACACCCTTCCAATCACAACTCTGCTATACAACTTACCAAGTACACTAAACATACAGTCGACATACAGTCGACCTTATTCTCCTTGCCTTTACGCTGTGGCACTATACATGCATTCCACCAGTCCTCAGGTGCATAGCCAGGACATATACTAAAAATCCTAAGAAACCAATTAACAACGCAGACACTCCTTTACCTGAGAAATTTTCCTGCGATGCCATCCACCTCAGCCGTCTTGGCACATCTCGTCTTACACAAGACTTACCACCTTATTTCTTTTCACCAAACCACGCTCAATGGCTCTCTCATCTCACGTACCTTCCCGAGCCAAACACCCTACATCTGCCATGCTATCATCAAATACATTTTAACAGTCCTTCAAAATACTCACTCCACCTTCTCTTCACCTCATCTACGCCTGTTACCACTTCAGTGATATTTCATTTGCTCTCCTGTTCACACTACTAACCTCCTTCCAAAACATTTTCATATTCTTCCGGAAGTTTGCTCATACTTGGTCACCCAACTCGCATTTACCCTCTTTCAGGCTTAGCACCTTCCTCTTGATCTCCTGCTGCTTTCCCTTGAACATATCACAATAACTTGCATTCGTTCCCCGTAATCACCGCCCATACACCTTTGTTATCTCTTTCATCATCAACTTTACTTTGTCATCCCACCTATCACTATTTTTCTCACCTGCCTACCTCCCACCTTCCGCATGACACACACATCTCTCGCACATCCTTCTATTCCTCAACCACTCACTTAGTTTCGTTTAGTTTCACCTTTTGCCACTCTGCTCTCAGTCTCTCTTGGTATCTCATTACGCAGTCCTGTTTCCCTAGTTCACATACTTTCACCATTCTCTGTCTACCCCTAACATTTCCCATTTTCTGAAAAACTCTACAAATCTTCACCCTTCCCTCCACCACGTAATGTTCAGACACTCCACCAGTTCTTCTTTGAGCGTAATCATATCCAAGAGTCTCTCTTCCCCACTCCTATCGATTAATACGTAATGTAATAATGCCCGCCTACCATCTTTCCTACTCAACGCCGCGTGAGTAAGTAAGGCCCTGTTTTTAAACCAGGTGTTCCCAACCACCAGTCCTTTTTCAAGACAACTCCATAAGCTGCTTACCATTTCTATTCTCATTAATGAATACCTCGGGTTCTCAAATATTGCATTAAACACTGTCGTATCTGAATCACTCATCACTAATACGTGATCTTTTGCACCAAAACTCCTGCCATACTTACTCACCTCCATCCAAAAACTGACCTTTCTCCGTCATTCTTCTCACGGCCAAGTGCTTAAACACTGATGATTACCCTCTTTCCGTAATCGTACAATCTCACCCACTTCCACAACTCTTGCTTCAGCAGAAGTGCTGCCCCTTCCGTAGCTCTTGCCTTCACGCTAAACCTAGACTCTACCCTTAAGACATTCTCATGCCATTTTCCTCTTTACTCCTGAGCTTTGTTTCATTCAAACTCAAAGCCCTCTGGTTTCCTTTCCCCAAACATACTACTTACCTCTACCTTCGAGGAGAATGAACTCTTCTTGTTTGGCTCCTTCTGTTCCAACTTTAAGAAATCGAAATACGCAGGGAATATATCAGTAGGAGGAAAATATTCAATGCAACCCTGATGGTACACAGGAACAAACATATTTCTGATAGAATATTCTATTTCTTGGATACAAAGAAAAAATCTATTTTATTTTGCTACGAGGAAAAAGGTTGAGGAAACATATCATCACTACAGCAAGGGAATTCGAATCTTTTTCAAGCCGGACGAGAAATATCTATGGCCAGAAAAGTACAGCAATTTTGTATGCGCAAAGTGTTTTGCTGGGCTGATGAAAAAAGCGTAATTAAATGACTGTGAAAAAGAAGAATCATGAAAGTATGCTTTTGCCAGAGGATTATTCCATACTTTGAAACGCGGACTTAAAGTACCAACACACGTCACAGACCTGAGACAGAAAGAATGAGTGTAATAGTAAAAAATGTCCTACTTATAATACTGTTGCGCAACGGATAACACTTCTAACTGCAAATCCGAAGATTCCAGGTACGAATCCGTGCACGGTCACCAGTAGCAATGTTATATCCTGTAGTGCAATTCCACTACCCTGCTTAGTGTGAGGATGTAAATAAAAAAGTGTCAGCACTTAACACTTCTAATGACATGTTACTTACCCTATAACGAAAATGCAGACACAAACTAAAGCACACTATGTACAACCTATACATCAGTCTGTCTACAACTCGTATGATTACAAGCTGACAGTTCTCAGTGCTAGGTGGTAGTCATGGGCCAAATGCACGTACACACACACACACACACACACACACACACACACACACATCCAACTGCCTCTCACGGATGACATTACCACGAGCTTAAAAGACGTGTTCACTGCGCCGTTCAGGCTTCCAGCACAATCGTGACCGTCTTGTGTTCCATGCAAGGTTCCAACTGACATTTTTATTGGAATGGTCTCTCTGTCTTCGTATAGTCCTGCAGACGTCTATGAGAGTTTGGAAAATGCCCTTCGAAGCTAGCGACATTCCCAGACACGACCCTGGGCGAACTCAAGGTCACCTGTAGATTGCTGCTGCCCACATCGCACCAAACTAACTGCTCAGTTATCCTCCCCCGACTTCACATGCGAGATCTCGGTGTGTCCACGCGCGCCTTATGTGGAATCATTGTGGGTAAGTTCGTCCAGCAAGTAAGTTCCATCAGCTTATAAGGGGACCTAGACAAGTAAGTTCCATCAGCTTATAAGGGGACCTAGACAAGTAAGTTGCATCAGCTTATAAGGGGACCTAGACAAAGTCAAAAGTTGGTGTGATATACGGTTGACGTATTTAAACCCTATCGTATGTAGATTGAATGAGGATGGCTCATAGTGAAAGAGGGACTTGGGACTTGTGAATTGACATGGTTGACATTATTCCTAACCTGTAGCCAAGAGCCTATATCAGAAGAAAAGCCAAGACGACAAGCTGTCTGCTGGCATATATATATATATATATATATATATATATATATATATATAT
>JAUUDZ010462695.1:0-2500 GCA_032361705.1 Panulirus versicolor | reverse complement strand
TATGATCCACGCTCACATCAATGTATAATCAAGGCTGAAAAATACACTTATATGACTTTCCAACTTTATTATTTTTGGCAGTTACCTACAATGCTATTATGTCGTCATCAAAGTTTTCTTTTCCAGCGGTAGCAGGCTCAGCCTGTGTGTGTGTGTGTGTGTGTGTGTCTGTGTGTGTGGTACTTGGATGAGATATCTGGATAGATTACTTCAACTGCTTCACTTTCATCAAACATTTCGATCATTTCACGAATGGAATCAAGTAGACTCGTCAGACATGGACGAATTCGTTGAAATCCACGATGTGATTCGTTTATTAAGCGGTGATCCTCTGAATGATTTCCAGTTTTGTCCTGGAAGATGATTTCCAATCTTCTTTACCAACCAGAGACGTCAAATTAATTCGCATTGACTTTTTTTATTACTTGTTTTAGATATTAGAGTTATACTGGCAAGCTTCCAATCCTCTGGAAATCTTATCGTAGCAAGTGACTTATTGATAACAGTAGTCAAAGGCTTCTATACGTCATATCTCTCCTCTTTCATTGGCCTCAGATAAAAATTATCTTGGCTTGCCGTTTTATTGACTTATCCTCCATATAGTGATGATAATATACCTTTAACTTTGACGTCAATACGTTGTGGAAGGAGACAACACTGGGGTGGTAGGTTCCACAGGAGGGACCATATTGGTCAGTTACACAGGTCAGCCACTTCTCGTATTCTGATCAGACAGAGACGGGGATGTGAAGGGACATATGCAGAGCGAATCGGTCATGACTGATGCAGAGGCTGAGTTGAGAGAGCGTGAGGTAGGGATTACCCTGAGAGGAGAACCCTACAACTTGTACATGGGATTACGCTGAGAGGAGAACCCTACAACTTGTACATGGGACTCATAAGCGATCTTTTGTCCAGTCCAAGACGAATGATACTTGTTCCAGTATGGGTGAGGTCATTCCTTCCAGGATGGGTTTGTTCCAGCTGATTTACTTGTGGGTCTGCGGACAAGTCTAAGGGAAAGAGATGAGTGTAGTATCATGCTCGCCTCTAGAACACAGTCTGGAAGCATTCCAGGCATCAGTTCACTGGAACTGCCATGGACGACGAGATTCCTGGAAGCTGCTTTGGGGAAAGAAGATCCCTGGAAGTTGCTATGGACTATAAGATCGCTGAAAGTTACTGTGGTCGACATGATCTCTAAAAGCTGTAGAGGACGACGAAATTCCTGGAAGCTACTGGGAACGAAAATATCCCTGAAAGCTTCTGTAGGAGACAAAGAAAGACAGGATGACAATCTGGAAACCTGGAAGCTTCTATAGGAGACAAAAAAAGACAGACTGACAATCTGGAACCCTGGAAGCTTCTGTAGGAGACAAAGAAAGACAGAATGGCAATCTGGAACCATGGAAGCTTCTGTAGGAGACAAGAAAGACAGAATGATAATCTGGAAGGCAGTGTGTACCCCAAAACCCCACAGTCTATCAGGAAAAGTTGCCTGTGTCCACTGGGAGTCGTCTGAACGTTCTCTCAAAGTGGAATTTTATGTTTCGTCATATTTCCTAACTCTTTACTGCGTAAAGATGGTGAAGCTTGAGGAAGCAGGTGGATCACGGTAGAGTTAAAGATCCGGTAAGGAAGAAGATAATTTTGTGGGGATTCATGGCAATGATTCAGTCTTCTATCCTTTTCAATACTTCCTTGTTATCCAAAACGGCATCAGTGACCTTAGAGGCAATGGGTACACCACACAAAATGCTGTCGTTAGGATCAACAGTTGAAGATCCTGCCACAGTTGCAGCTGTCGGCAATCCCCTGGGGCAGACGTGGAGATTTTGCATTGAGAGGACTTATGGTAGAGACATGAGCGGCTTCCCCACAAGAGCAATGTCATCAGAAGGACGCTATACTACCGGCCACATTGCCATCATACAGGAATGAAACATTTGGCTCACTATGAGAGGCGTCTGCGGTTGCTTTAGAGGTTTGGCGAAACAAAAGAGGAACAAAGGAATCCCTTGCTGAACTCCAGCTAATTGGATCTAATGCTCACGACAAGAGGGTTCGATGCTGAGATATGTCAAACATGAGCAAAACGAAGGACGAAACGAAAGTTGAGAAAGAGGGACGTTATGGTTTTTGTAACTATACCTCAGGAAGGGTCGAGGGCACGTTAAAAGGCTATCTGCTGCTGAAAGTAACCATAGAAAGTTACCATAGAAAGTGACCATAGAAAGTTACCGCGGTTAAGATAGAAATAGATCTTAGTACCACAGTAACCACTTAAATGCTACAATGTTTAAAGAATATTGCTAAGAAGAGGCATCAAGCAAGAAACACTGAGGGCTGGTGGTAAAGGAGTTCCAAGCGAAAGTCCCAAAGGCAGATGTTGATAGAGAGATCCTTAAGAAATGACGATGAGGGAGAGAGAGAAAGAGAGAGAGAGAGAGAGAGAGAGAGAGAGAGAGAGAGAGAGAGAGAGAGAGAGAGAGAGAGAGAG
>JAUUDZ010462684.1:718-12143 GCA_032361705.1 Panulirus versicolor | reverse complement strand
GTGAGTCACAGGGTGGGGGAGGGGGCGAAGGTTCTGGGAGTGTTGAAGAATGTGTGGAAGGCGAGAACATTATCTCAGAAAGCAAGAATGGGTATGTTTGAAGGCGCGTGCAGTAGATAGGGTTGTTCGGAGGAGGATGGATGTGTTGGAAATGAGGTGGTTTGATCGAGTAAGTAATGAAAAGGTAAGAGAGATATGTGGTAGTAAAAAGAGTGTGGTTGAGAGAGCAGAAGAGGGTGTGTTGAAATTGTGTCAGAGGTGGAGGAAACGAGGAGAAGTGGGAGACCAAATTAGAGGTGGAAGGATGGAGTGAAAAAGATTTTGAATGATCGGGACCTTTTTCGTACTGTTTCTTACTCATAATCTTAAGAACAAATACTTGATCCTCATATCCTCTACTTATGAAGACACGTTGTTTAACCCTTTTTATGGGGCTTCAACAGTTTCAAGGCTGCACCTCAGGTTGAAGTGGGAAAATGCTGAATTCCACTGAAGCACAAAGATTCTCGACAAGCCTGTACTCCTTTCCATCCATTGACGGTGATAGAGCTTCTTGCTCACAGTGTAACCACTTGCAGGCAGAGTCCAGTAACACCCATAAGGATGATAATATTAATGCACTAGCAGACTTGTAATGATTTGTTCACCATGTAACAACTTCACCACTAAAGCAGTTTACCTCTTCCAAACCATCTTTTAACCATAAATCTATCTGGTGGTGGTCAGACAGTATTATTTCACTAGACTTTGTAGCTTTCTTCTCTGTTGCAGTGATTCACTTATACTACTTAAAGAATGCATTGATGTAAACTAAGACTAGACAGCAGTCACAGTGCAGTTCTGTAGTGTATTATTGTACCAAATACTGACCCACTGACAAGTCATTGTTGGCAGGAAATCATGTGAAAATTAAAGCCATACAACAAACTTAATGGCTCACTCAACAATGATTTCAGTTTCCTCATGTTTTAGCAAAAGAACAGTAATCATCACTGCACAAATGATGAGTAGAATGAAGTGCAAGTTCATAATTTGTTTTCTACGAAAACAAAAAGGCTACCAAGCACTTGCATATGTGAGCCCTTTATTTAGTTAATTGGTTTCTTAAATGTCTGCCAGCATGAGTTTAAGGTTGACTTTGTCAACATGGTGAGGTTATGTTAACTATTTTTGTCTGATGAGTGGAGTGCAGTTATTAGCAGTGGTGAAGCCATTTATTTGGAATGTATGGAGGGTCTTTTTTGTGATATAATTTAAGTCTTGGGGCAGAAGCACCAGTATGCACAGTTTGCTGTTTTGACTCAAAAAGTTAGATAATATTATAATAAGAATCCTGTCACTGATGGAATTTTAGTAAAAAATATTATCACAGTAAATGAAAGGATAATCAGGAAACATAGATGCATCTGTTGACTTTCCATGGTTTGTTATATTTTGCTATGTACCCTCTGGCTGCACCTGAGAACACTGATGTACCAGGCCTCAGGCATATACCATTCCCCCCTCTAAAATCCACTCTGAAATATTAGTCAGCTTGTTATGAATAAAGAATTTTGAGGTTATCCCTGTGATCTCCATTGCTAGATATTTATAATTCTCTCCATAAAATGCAGTTGTAAAAATAAGGAAATCAACAGGCAGAGCATATAATTTCAGGTAATTTATTTTGGAAATTTATTATTTTTCACTTTAAGGTGCTGTTGAGTTCAAATCACACTGACTCAGAATGGATCTAATACAGTAAAAGTAATATAAAAACAATGATGTGCAATAAACAAAAATATGATAAACAAGACAAATTTATGAGCTCTGATTCTGGTACACATGTTCACTTATGAAAAATCACAACCAACTGCCTTAGGACATTAAACAAAATTGTGGTTGTGTGTGATAATGTGCTGTTGCATTATACATTGATTAGTGTGTAATAGCTGATCTTGGGTCAGAATGATGATATATAGTACATTCAAAACAGTAAGGCTGTATTACCTTTACTATACACTTCATACAAACAATATTCTTAAGCTTGTCATACAACTTTATTATTGCACACAACATTATGCAGCTTACATATACAGAATTCCTATTTTTCTTCCTTCTGTAAAGTCTTAATTTTCATGTCCTAAAGGCTTCCACATTAATGCAACATATCTTAACTGCAAATATGTTTGTTGCAATACTGTAAGCACTTGGTCCATGTCTGGAGTTAATGATAGCTGGTGGTTAGAATAGTTTCTGAAATAATATTTGATAAAGTAACCTTTTGAGAACTTCAGAAGAATTACAGCCTCATTAACAGTGTTCCAAACATGTTTTAAAGAAAATTATTTTATTTGCATCATATAGCATTATCACCTCTCAAACTTCAGAAGAATTACAGCCTCATTAACAATGTTCCAAACATTTTTTTAAAGAAAATTATTATATTAGCATCATAAAGCATTATCACCTCTCAAACTTTTGAGTTGTTGCATAGGTATTATTAAACCCATTCATCATAATTATGCTTTAGATTCATTCCATCAGACATTTCTAACGTATCTTTTGATGAAAACTTTACACATGGTCATCCTCAAACCTAATCCATCTCAGTATATTAAGTTTTCCCTCACGGTATCATTGATAATATTATCCTTCTAATATTAATATCCTTCTGAGTCTGTAAATGAGTTGGGGCATCTTGATGTTTGCAATAAGAGCTCCTTAAATTGTAAGACATCAAACATTTTACAAACCAGGATTTTTCTCTCTCACCCACCCCCCCCTTTTTTTTTTGTTTTTTGTTTTTACAGAGAATCTTTATTTAGGTACAGTGCATTTAAATACAAGATGAAATATTAACATTACACTTACTTAACTAACATGTACAGACTGAAGTATTTCGAATATTTACAGTTTGCATACCACCATATAAAACCACATACAGGGAAAGGCAAGAGGCTTTAAATTTGTCCACATTGGAAGAAAGAAGAGTGAGGGGGACCTGATCACAACCTTTATGTTTTTACAACAGATTGATGACGAAGACAGTGAACAGTTTTTCGAGAGATGTAGGGATAGAACAAGCTGAGGAAGTGACTTGTTGAAAATGATGTGAGTAAGTACTTTTGTAGTATACAAGTGGAGGATGAATGTAATAAAATGAATGAAGACATGGTTAATGAACACATCATACAGAAATTTAAGATGTTTCATGATAGAGAATGTTCAAGAAATGGGGCCTCATGAGTGTAGAACTCAATCCCCATACAGTACAAATAGGAATTACAACTCAGTACCATATTTCTTACAGTTTCCGTCCCATAACATCTGGCGGTGTGAAGACCACAATGTACTTTTGCTAGAATAGACATTCACCCAATATATTTACATGAATCAAAATTACCTGCAAAGAGGTGTAACCAGGGAAAGTTTTATGACTGTACCTGAAGAATTTGAAAATATATTAAACATTGGTGAAAAGTACTTAATTTTACATTTATTAGGGAGAACTGTTATGAAATACTCGTAAGTTACCCAGTAAAATATTTCTCTAATAATGAATATTAATATTATTAAAAACCGTCACATTTATGCTTATCATCAGTAAGAGTAGAATCTCCAGGAGGAACATATGAAATTATGCCATTTATGTCCATAATTTCTTATTGATTTATAGCACTTAAGATTTAGATTAGAAGGAATAAAACTGTGCATGATAGGCACTCCTTTGTTTATTATTTTTTGTTTTCACACAATTCCTATCTTTTCCTTTCTGAAGCAGTAAAAGCACCATGTCAGTTCATAGTTGTGTGTGCAGAACAGATGAAGTATCTTGCTCAAATATTAATGTTTATTTTCCTGTTTGTTTCTTAGGTGCTGTATTTTCAGTTTTCACACTAGCCTTAGGAAACTGAGAGATGTCTTATTAATCAGTAGTTCACATGAGTGTAAGTAAGGGATTAACTCCCCGACTTTAACCACATGCTTTGGCCACCATCAATTATATTATTTCATCGTTCTCCTTATATTGCACAGTGCTTGAAACAAAGAAAAGCATGAAATGAGAAACCAATTTTGGTTATCAAATTTTTTTTGTATGTTATTGTGATCTGCAAATAAGTATTTTCAGTGTACTTATGAAGTGAGGACTGCAAAAAGTACAGAATTTTGCATAAAGTTGATTTAAGTAGTGGTGATCCCCACACCTGACTCTGAAATCTGGATTTTTCCGTAGCATGGCCTTTTTGAAAACATGCCATGTGTCAAGGCCAGAGAGAGATATATACAAAAGAGCCATTTTGGGATATGGAATATTTGTCCATTGTAGGTTATCTTGCAGAAAACAGAGTAAAGGGGCATTCACTCATTAGCAGGCATTTCATAGACCAGTAGAATTCCTATGATCCTCTGCACCATAGTCCATCTTCATGCTTTTTGTTTAGGTATCTCAATACTCTTCCATACATTTACAGAAAATTACCAGTACAGAGTTGAACTTGTCCTCTGAATTACAATACTGATACAACATAGAGTAGGATTGCAGTGCAATATAGTTATTATATTTTTTCATCATTAACTTAGCATTTTTGTATCATGTATACCTTCTGTGCCAGTGCACCAGCAAAGAGGATACCCATGAAAAATGTGCATCTACATAAAGGTCACTGTAAAAGTGATTACAGGCACAACAAGGACAGTAGCTTAGGGGCATTACAAATCTAACAAATATGCAGACACACTAGGTAGGAGCCTCCGAAAACACTTCGCTGGAGTTGCCTTATGCCAGTAGCCTGTTAAGGATTAGGCACTAAAGGCTAAAAAGCCCCCTTGGAGTTCCTGAAGGGAACAGGCATCAGAGATATAGACAGATAGATAGATATTTTGCGATGATATTTACTGTACTGTATGGAGAAATTACAATGGTAGGTTATGAAAAAAAATATATTTCTGATTAGTGGAGTCCAAATGACTGAAACCAAACTGAAAAACGTATTCAAATGATTATACATTGTTCAAAATAAACTACTACATGGTTTAGGTACCATTTTAATGAATTTTTCACAAATCAAATATAAGTACTCACAAAAGTGTAAGGGAAACATTATTTCCAAACCCAGAATTATTCCTAAGCCCAACTTCCTTGCAGATCAATTAGTCCGGGTTTTGGAATAATCATTGTATTGCGGGTTTTACAGAATATAATGTAAAATTTATTTGTTGACAATGATAGTTAATGCTATGTGACCTTTTCCATATAAGTATGATAAAGAATAGGTTCACTACTTATGAGTAAATTAAACAGAATTATTAGAAAAATTAAGAATACAAGGAAATTAATATGTTAGTAATCAACAATTAAACACATTATATGCATTTACCTGTAAGTAATTTTTCTAGATAGCATGAATTTGATGCTTGCCATTATTCTAATTAATACTCAATTAATCTTAAATTCAGTCAGTCTTAACTTTTACCTAAGAAAATAGAATCCAGTCCACCTAAATGATATAGTCCAGAAACTAATTAACCAGAATCTTAGACTTATTCAGATTGTGGAATTGCAAATATACAGTATACTTTGTGCAATAACCTTGTGCAGTAACATGAATCATCAAGAATTAGCACTCAAGTTGAAAATAGTTAATAATAATGAAATATCCAAACATATTTAAGATCATTTAATATGACCAATTAAGCTATCATGGCAACAATACATTAGAGAAGCAGTAGATCAAAGAATATTTTTAAAAACTTGTTGCCTCTATTAGTGTTAAAGAGCACCTTCTTTAATATAACCTGCGCAGTATAAATTAATGTGAAACAAAGAATAGATATGTCCAAACCTTAACAATATCAAATTACTGTACTTCTGTCTTTAAGAAATACAGTTTGGCAGGAAGTGAGGGAATATTTATATATACAGTGACTCAAGCAGGCAAGTTATGGTAATATGGACATTGTTGAACAGCTAACTTGTGAACATAATGTGCACTTGCCACATAGTTTAAGATAAGGAATGAAGGAATGAAACTGATCTCTCCTGCACACCATTCCTAAACCTGTTTATCATGCATAGTCTTGAACAATGTAATACTTTTAAGAGATTAACCATAATCAGGTTTTTGTACAACTTTGAAATTATAAATTGAAAGGTAGTTAATCTTAATAGTATCTTTTTCAGGCTAAAAAGTGCTGAATAACCAGTAGGTTTTAGTGTTTACAAATGCCACAAAATCAGTTTAAAACACAAGCGTATGAGCAAATATTGTATCATTCACAAGAAGAGCATTGTTCATAATGCTTAATGTGTGAAAACTAATTTGGAAAATTTAATTTGGAAAATTCAGTCGTTCAACCACTGCAAAGCATGCATCTAAGTCACTGCTTCAGAAGATCATAAGGTAAGAATTCCTTAATCATTTTGCTGCGCAAATGGTTTCTTCTTATGGCCTTCCCTAGTGCCCAAAAAGATTTTAATTTTTTCGTGAAAAAGAAAAAATATAGAAACCGTCTTTTTTCTTATGAATTGAGAATTAACAATTTCTAGCATGGAAAAAATACACTGGTTACTAGATTAGCCTATCCTAATTGAACAGTCACATTTGTAATTTTCCTTTATATGAGTAGGTGCACAAAAAATTATCAAAACCATTTTTTTTCCTTATGACTTAAGCATCCCTCATTTAAGAGAAACATTATTTCCCAGACAGTTACCCCCTTTCTTAATGAATTCAACTGCAATACTGTGCACTCCACCATTCCTCCATGCAACTCTCTTAACACTTCCAGACTTACTTTTCTTGGTTCACTTGTGGACTGTATACCTCTCAGCATTCAAAGATATTTTACTTTCTCTGGGCTAACCTCTTACGATGTAAAGAACTATGGATAACTTAATATGGAATTTATTATAACAAACTGCACGTGTCACCAACCTAGACAAAATTATACAGACTGTCTATTTCTAAGTAAGTCAAATATAGTGCACTATCTCCCACTGTTAAGCAGGGTGGCATATGCAGGGCTACCTCATGCATTCTCATTCCTTCCTAACATTTCTCTCACCAATAATTTCCATAAACTTGTTCTTTATCACATTTAATTTCTCCTTTCTCTTACATCAGTTTTATATGCCATCAAAGCTATTCTTCCTTCCCCTTTTCTTTCACCATCACACAGCTTTAATCCTTATAATACTCTATTCCTCATTCTGGTATTGTATCTTACCCACATCCTAACCACAAGATCCATTTTATAATGCTATTTCTCATCAGTCTGTATACAGAAATTTATATTTTACTCTCAGAACAGCTCTTTCCAAAAATAAAATAATATTTAGAAGGGACTAGATTTATGGTAGCATGTGTAATAATAAACTATATTTATGGCTATGAATAATCAAAGAAACAATATTTGCTCATATACAGTCATGTGTAAATTGCATGTCAAAAACAGGCAGTTACCCAAAACACCCACTGTATTGTCCAAAGCTCAGCCATACATGATTGAAATTCCTTCACAGTAAAATTATCATCCTGAATTTGTGGTAAATGTATGCTGATCAAACTGGTGTTCAAAAATGTTCCTGTTATCTTTATGTAAAGTGATACATTAGAAGTTCCAATGAAATCTGGGATTCCAGAAGAATGAAAGTGGATGGAAACACCAAGCCTTGTCTGTATATACTGCTGAAAGATCTAAACATTTAATGCTCAAGTTTTAATCCAAACAGTAAAATTGTTTCCTGTAGTATCACCAATTCACCGGTAACAGTTAAGAGTACAATCATACATTATGCTTGTACAATTTGTACAGAGTAATAAATATGTCAACTTCAAGTTAACTTGCTTATTTTAATTAGTAAAGAGTAGACAGTATATTTTGTGATACATTCTGGACATAGGATAGAGTAATGTATATTCTGAGCATAAGCCTATGTATTCTGAATGAGATGATTTATTCTGAACATGAGGAGATGAAATATTATATTGCAAACAGTGAAAGGCAGCAGGAATTTATCTGGCCCCAAAGAATAGTATCACCATGATGTGGAGGGAGGCACAAAAGTTTAGGCTGCATTCAGCTTTATGATAAAGGACATATCACTAATTTAGAAATGATTTCTCAGTTAATGATGGGTTTCGATTTTAAAGAATTAATTTTGAGTCTAGAAAGGGTAAGCTGAAGACACAAATGCTCAAAATTCAACTTCAAAAACTTGGACTACAATTTATATGGAGAACTTTTCATTCAGTCAGTATAGTAGCTCCACCACCACCAGACTGAAATCTGAGTAACAAAAGCCATTAAATGTAAACAAGTTTCTGCCAGTTTGTAGTTCATCTATACCTGGCATTAACTCACTTGCATCCCTCCTTGCCCAGCAAGCTGTCAAGTTGCATTTGTCCAAGTAATGATTGAAGGGGTAATGGTTGGTATATTTCCTAAAGCTGACAGTAAGCATGGACACTGGTACACTTGAAAAATATGAGGTTGATGTTTTTGAAACTTGCACAAACATTTTTACAAGTTACATCTGGAACCTGCTTACAAGTCTTCCCAAAAAGAAATGAGCATGTTTGCATTTGGCAGCCTGCAAAAGTAGGATAAGGAACCATGTCATTTCAAAATTCATTCCTGCCAGAGGTACAAATATGCACTTAATCCTTTGCATGTAAATGAAAATATAGTAAAGGTAAAGATATAGCCAAGACATAAGGAAATACTGGCCTTAATAATTTAGAGAAAAGGTAAAAGGTGCATAGCACTTGTGAATGAGGAAAAAAAGGTCAAATAAAATGTAAGTGTCCATGTTTTCTGGATATAGTATTCTCTTAAAAAAAAAAAATATGTTCTGTAAGATGGTCATTACTAATCACACAGGGCAAAGATATAAAATGTCTTTGCCTCCTGAGTTGGAAGCTGACGTGAGATTTTGTTGGAAAAGTTTAGATTCACCTTTGTATCTAATCATCTCAAAGGAAAAGACATTAATGCTTACCAGGCAAGGTGGGATTTGGTCATCTGTTGATGCTACTTTAGCATCAATGTTAAGATTTTGTTTACATTGCATATACACTGATCATTAACAGTGTTAAGTCTCTACATAAAGTCAGTATTCCATGTAAATTTTGTCTAACAAAGCAAGACAAGGAATTGAACATTAGACTTTAGCTTGCTCTCAGACTCACAAAAATGCTCAAGAAAGATGTGTAGGAGGAACTAGTGAATGCAACCAGAGAATTATTAGATAAATGCAGCAAAAATCAGAGCTTTACAAAGGTTATCACAGTTAAGTGTTTCTATTCATGCTTTCTTGCCTGGCCTCCAGATTAAGGATAATTTTCAGTTTGGAGTTTAAAAGAGCTTAACCTGAAATGTTTTATGATAAAAACTCAAGTACTAGGAAGAGCTAGTAAAAAACCACACTCAATCTAAAAAGCTTGAGCTAATTAAAATTCTGCCCAAGTACAATTTATGTAGACACAATAATATCAGTCAATGAATGTATTACTACTTACAAATATTTTCAAGATTAATTCAACAGCAGCTAAATTATTAGTTACAGGGAGGTATTTTACCATTACTACCACTAGGGTATTGGGAGGTTGAATGACAGCTGTGTAGTAAGCCAGTACTTCAGTGGTTGTCAAGTTGCACTCCTCTGACCCAGGTAACTGTCTTTTCTTTCTACCTCACCCACATGTAAACTATTGTCATCCTGTCCACAAACATACAATCTCTTCTTGTCATATATAACACTTGACAACAGTTAAACTCACACTGCTCATTCACTGTACTTCTAGATAGAAGTAGTAGGAAGGAGGATTAGGCAGGAGCATCAGGTAGATGTAATCAGTAGGAACATTAGGTGGGAGCCACTGCAAACACGGTGCCTGAGTTGCCTTTTGCCAGTGGCCTGTCAACAGTGAGGCACTAAAAGCTAGGAAGTGGCACTGGAGTTCACTAGTTATTGAGACTATTGCCATGGCCACTCCCATGAGGGAGTTCCAGGTGTAAACACACATCAGAGATATAGATTGAGAGAATCTTTAATTATGTTTCAGCAGAGATAAAGTCAACAGAGTCTTAGCTATTTATACATAATCACCTAGCTTTATTCTAATCAAATAAATGTAAAAGAGAATTTCATTAACAGCTCAGTAATTTGTACAAAATTGCTGTGCTATGGACTGATGCCCTGATTCTGTCTTAATCTGCACAGAGGAGAAGAACAAGAATCTCTTAAGATCTACAGTTTCATATTTATTCATAACTGAGGACCCCTTTCTTGAAAGAATCCTGGAGTTACACCAAAACCCCTTTTCTGGAGTACCTGCAACTCCAAGGCTGCACTACAAGAAGCAGGGAAATTATGACCTCCTTTTCAATGAGATGCTCTTTGCTGATATTTTACTTGTGCTGATAGTGCCTCACCAAAGGTGATTTTTTCACTCTGGGTATAACCTTATGTAGGCAGAGTCCAGTAACACCTGTGCATATATACATATATTTATTTATTTATTATACTTGATCACTGCTTCCTACATCAGCGAGGTACTCTAGAAAACAAATGAAGAAAGACCCATTCATACATATATACATATCAACATATACATACATAGACATACATATATACACATGAACATAATCATGCTTGCCTTCATCGATTCCTGGTACCATCCCACCCCATGGGAAACAAGCATCGCCACCTGCATTAGCGAGGTAGTGGCAGGAAAACAAGACAAAAAAAGGTCACTTTCATTCACACTCAGTCTCTAGCTGTCATACACATGTAATGGACTGAACCAGGGTATGTGAAATGTCTGGGGTATACCAAGGAAAGGTCTGTGGAGCCTGGATGTGGATAGGGAGCTGAGGTTTCGGGGCATTACACGTAACAGCTAGAGGCTGAGTGCGAACGAATGTGGCCTTTTTGTCTGCATTCCTGGCACTGCCTCGCTGAAGCAGGGAATAGCGATGCTGTTTTCCTGTTGGGCAGGTAGTGACAGGAATGGATGAAGGCAAGCAAGTCTGATTATGTACATGTGTATGTATGTAATGTGTGTATGTATATGTTGATATGTATATGGGCGTTTATGTATATATATGTGTATATGAGTGGATGGGCCATTCCTCTTCTGTTTCCTGGCGCTACCTCACCGATGCAGGGAACAGCAATTATATATGAAATAAAATTGAAAATAATATATATATATATATATATATATATATATATATATGTTGCTGGATTCTGCATATTTGAAGTTACACTGCGAGTGAAAATCATCTTTGGCGAGGATGGATTATCGAGTTAACAAAATAGAGTATAGTCTTGTCATATAACTTCTCACTTTAAAGGGGTCCACCCTGTGTCTGCTGCTAAGTGTAGTGCAACCTTGGGGCAGGTAACAGAGAGAATTCCTTAAGCTATCTCCTAAGG
>JAUUDZ010462673.1:0-12145 GCA_032361705.1 Panulirus versicolor | reverse complement strand
CCCAAACGCTAAAATCTCAAAATATAATGAAAATATATCGATAACACGGAGCGAAGAAAATAATCCCACTCAATTCAGAATCCATAAAGAAAATACTTCTCTGGGCTGGAGTCGAGCCTTCGGCCATTTGACTGTAAATGGCATGCGAGGGCTGGCGCTTGGGGGCAGGGGTGCGACCCCCCTTACCTCCCGTCTCACCATACCCTGAGGGGGTCGGCAGGTAACTGGTTTCCCCCGACCCAGGTCACCGCACCAGAGTTGTTGGGTCAGGGGTGTGTCACATGTCTCTCCCTGATCTTCAGGTATCACCAGCCACGCATTATATCTCCAGCAATCTCCTCTCTGCCAACACAATTTACGTCAGCGTACAAGTGTTACTTCACGATAACGTAACGCTATATGGAGACTGATGCAACACCTGGCGCGGTACAGATACAACGTTTAACGACCATTTTGTACAACGTACGTGCGACTGGCGACGATACCAGCCTGCGTGACCTCTGTTGTCTGGGGACATGACTTGCCATGAGGAATACAACACCAGAGCACCACGGATCGACGACCCCTGAACGCAGAGAATACGACCATTGAGCACGATGGTGCGACCCTTGAGCTGAACAATGCAACCCTTGCTTATACTGCACCGACCTACTGTAATCCTCAAGGAAGAAGAACAAGAAATCGAGTACATCAATACTACGTTGCTGATTTCAACATAAATACAACACCTCGTACAGCTAAAACCATTAAATCTTTTCACGTTGGAAGCTCCAGTTACGAATATAAGTCCACATCAAGGCCAAGACAACTTGGAATAGAGAGGGGTTAATGAAGGGGTGAGGAGGAAAGAAGTGATGAGCAAAAGTATCTCAAGAATTTTGCAGCAAGTGGCGAACTTTTACAAAAGAATCGTGTCTAAGTTAGGAAAGACTAAGCTTCGAGGTGGAGGGAAAGAGACAGTATCAAAGCAGCCAACAACTGACCAACGGCCACACAGCCAAAGTGACGCGGTGTCTCAACTGAGCAAAAACCAAAGTAATACCTTCAGAAGAGGGAAAATGAACCGACACCGCAGCGTAGGACAAGTGGATCAAGTTGTGAGGCCAGCCTGGAAGAGTTGATAGGAAACAGTGAATACAGTTGTTGACTGTGCAAGAGTTCAGACTCCCACCAGCGGTACGTTCTGCAGGTCAGAGGAAGACGTACGGAGAGTCAAGAGTCCTACACCCGACCAAGCACCTGCCTCAGGCCTGTTCGTGTACCCGGCCGGCTTGCCTCATCCAGTAGCATCGAGTGTCCTGTGCACCATCGGCCTACGTCACCGCTGATCACCAACATCACTCCTCACCATAACTAACATCACTCTTCACCATCACTAACATCACTCCTCACCATCACTAACATCTGCCCTCACCATCACTTACATCGTCCCTCGCCATCACTAACATCAGCCCTCACTCACTATCACTAACATCACTCCTCACCATCACTATCATCGTCCCTCACCATCAATAACATCACTCCTCACCATCACTAACATCGTCCCTCACCATCACTAACATCACTCCCCACCATCACTAACATCAACCCTCATCATCACTAACATCACTCCCCACCATCACCAACATCACTCTTCACCATCACAAACATCGTCCCTTACCATCACTAACATCACTCCCGAACATCACCAACATCACTCCTCACCATCACTAACACCACTCCACACAACCATTAACATCACTCCTCATCATCACCATCATATCAAACTCCTCACTATCAGCAAGAGGTGACACCTGGTAGATTCCTCCTGGCTATTTACCCCGTCTCCCTCGCATCAACTCAGCACTCCTGGCCCGGCGGGGCGAGGAGAGACGGGAAGGCACGGAAAGGTGGACCTGACTTGGGGATGGGATGGGCATGGAAAGGGATAAGATGGGCCTATAAGGGGAAGTGAAGGGTATGGGAAGGGAAGACTAGGCCTAGGGAGGGCCTTGGGGGGGGGGGGGGTGTCGGGGAGGGCATGGAAGGGGTGGGAGAGAGCAGCAGTACCCATCATGGAGAAGAGCATCAGGACGAGGCATTCCTCATTACCAGCCGCCACTCACCCACCCACCGGTGGTTGGTGGGTTGTAATTACTGGCGGCCCACCCTGACCCGCCGCCACCACCATCACCTGCTCCTCCAAGGCCAGCCCATCATACCCAAGGGTTGCACCGGCGTCGTGCCCAAATGTCGTACTGTTATGTTAAGGGTTTGCACCGTCGTACTCAGCACTACGAATGGATACAAGGAGCAACTGTTCCCTGGGTCCTCTCGAGGCAGTCTGTGATAGAATAACGAATCAAAAAGAGAGATACACTACCGGGAAACTTTTTATCTACGGTTGCGCAAATAAAAGTCGGTCATGGACAAGTTAAACATTCATGTCGTGTTTCCACCAGATCTTTGGTGTTACTCTCAACTACTGTTATTAACGAATCATCCCATTTGTTATCAATCCTGTTGAAGAAAAACTGCCTCATTCGAGGCAAAACGTTTGCCCAGGAGTTTGTATCCATTTGTATGAGTGATCTAGCCACCTTAACTAGCAGCTCCAATCAAGACCGACCATCAAAGCATTTCATCATTAACAATGCCTTTATCAAATCGTAGTTCAACCTTATTTTTTCCCCCTGCTGACCTAAATACGTGAAGTATTCTAGACGGTTCTGATATCATTTGCTCCTCAGTCTGAGAATCATCCTGGTAGCTGGCCACTGTACTCGCCTCTCCATTCTACCTGTCTTTATATCTGAAGTTTTTTTACGAGCTGAAAACAAATGCCCTACCTACGATGAACCGCATTTTTTTCACTGTTCCTGAGTGGCAAATGAATTTAGAGCGATTTCTTACAAATCGGTAGCAAAAACGAGAAGCAAACTACAGTATAAATTGTTAAGCTACAAAAAGGCAGATGAGAAGAGGCTTGGGTGAATAATATTTAGTGGCTTGAGGTAAACAGAAGCAATAAAAAGATGTAAACAAAATTCTTGCACTCATATTAGGGTTTCCAATTTAAGTCTAAGGAAATCAACCTTACTCTACAATTCACCGATCAGTCCCAATCTTAAATACTGTTTTCAGTTTGGATTAACTTAAAACTTCAAGAACAGACACAATGGAGAAAGTACAACGTCGATCTATCAACATGATTCCCAGCAAGGGAAACAAATCCTTCGAGACCCTACTGAACGACTTCCATCTATTTTGTTTAGGAAATAGATGGCTAAGAGGTAATCAAATAGATGGCTAAGAGGTAATCAAATAGATGGCTAAGAGGTAATCAAATAGATGGCTAAGAGGTAATCAAATATGAATATTCGCAACTATCAAAAGCTTCCATAATACGGACCTACGCAGCTGTTCACTGCTTGATTTGTCTGCTTTCACACGAAGTCAAGGAGACAAACTTGCGGGCCAACATTTTAACTCGAATAACTGGTGGTCTTTATCTTCAACAGGGTCGTTAACGTATATAATGATTTACCAATTAATGCGGTGAGAGCGAGTAGTACCTTAAGATATGTTAGAACAGACAATGAATATCTCCCAAGTCCACGGCTGACATTATTGGCGCCTCCTTAGTTAACATGAGGAGTTGGCACGCTCTTTCTCTGAAACCTGTGTACACCATCCTACCCCCACCACACTGATCTGTGAGCTTAAGACATCTTCCACTATGATGAACAGCATCTACTGGTCTCTTGCTCTTTGATTTCCCTTTGTATTCCTTTGTATACACTACTTATCAGGCTTTAAGTCATCGAGAATCATTACCTTTTTTTCTTATTCACATTTATTAAGTCAACAGAAGTCATACTGTAGTCTGACTTTTCTACTTCCTGTGTAAAACTCTGTACTTACCGATACCAAATCAATTAGCTAACTATGAGCCAAGTCCACACGATTTTGTTTGTTGGCTGGCAACTATAAACGTTCTATTTATGTTGTAGCTCTGTCTATGTTAGCTGGCAACTAAAAATATTTTGTTATAGCTTTTTCTATGTAAGCTGGCAATATAAGCGTTCAATCTATAATGTACCTTTTATGGTTGGAAACTATAAAATGTTGTATGTTACAGCTTTGTCAATGTTACCTACCAACTAGAAAATGTTACCTACCAACTATAAAATGTTCAATATTGTAGGTTTGTCTATATTAGCTGGCAACTATAAAATATTCGATGTTATAGCTTTTCATGTTAGCTGGCATATATAAACGTTCAATTTCTATTGTACCTTTTTTAGTTGGGAACTATAAAATGTTCCATGTTGTAGCTTTGTCTATGTTGGCTGGCAACTATAAACGTTCAATTTATGTTGTAACTTAATATCCCCAGCTCGGTGTCACCCGTCACACAGCCTGTTATCAGAGTCACTACTAATATATAGCCCAAGTAGCAGTGTTCCCAAGATTGATGCCCTGCGGCGGCAAACCGACCGCTTGTAAAGTCTGACCATTGTGAGGCCTGACCGTTGATCACCATTTGTTTACGACCACTCCATCCATTTTCTAACCGTCGGAGTTACTGTAGTACAGTTCCATGTATACTCCATTACTTTAGTTTTCCCAAATCTATGTTGATGTCACTATCAATAAATGTTAGCTCACACAGTAACTTAATAATCACCAGTCAATTAACCACATTAGCTTGTATCACAGCTGAAGTGCACTATCCACGGCGGCTTGGAGGACCCTGGCACACCTCGGCTCGTGGCCTCAATACCCAGCTCTTCCCAGCTCAACACCACATTCCCTGGTCACTACCACAATCCCTCCACTTCCTCGTTCATTGGCTCAAAGTATTACATCAACACACAAAAAAAATAAATACTTCACACAACCTCTTACCTTTTTTTTTTTTTCAACATCTATAAATCAGAATGCGCTGAAAAGCTATACAACACAGCGCCTGAAAAGCTAAAGAAACTAGCTATACCCAGAATACGAGAGGCCGCTCCAATACTGAGAGATTATAATTAGCCCTATACCCTGGCCCTCGGAGAGTGAGGAGTGAGTGGTACACTGTCTATAGTAACTTCAGAAACAGAAGCTAAAGGTCTGGCCGTCTCGGGTCGGTGCAAATGATTTCTCAGGTGATAAGAGCGTCCCCCAGGTGCTGGGACCAGTGCCATGACCTGGCCTTGACCTGCAACACGATATGACCCTCCCACCTTCCAGGGGTGGACGCTAGCGCCATGACCTGGCCTTGACCTGCATCACGATATGACCCTCCCACCTTCCAGGGGTTGACGCTAGTGCCATGACCTGGCCTTGACCTGCATCACGATATGACCCTCCCACCTTCCAGGGGTTGACGCTAGCGCCATGACCTGGCCTTGACCTGCATCACGATATGACCCTCCCACCTTCCTGGGGTGGACGCTAGCGCCATGACCTGGCCTTGACCTGCACCAAGTCATGACCCCTCCCAGGTGTTGAGGCTCGTGCTACTACGGACTTGCCTTGACCTACATGACGTTACGACCTCAACAGCAGCAGCAACAAGTGTATCTTAGTTACCAACGATGACCTGGCAAGACTACCACCACATATAACACATGTACTAACTCTTAACACCTAGATCTCAAGCATCACCCCTCACAACCACCCATCATTAAGCCTCACCATCCTTGCATCCTGTGTGGTATGTGTGCACTCACCGTAACCACGCCCATGACGCTTCTCCAAGGCTTCCATCGGCCACACTCACCTGCAAGGAAGACACAATATGAAATTAACATTACAACACAATGTTTTCAGAACCTAACCACCCAACACAGCTCGTGGTCTACCTGGAGACACTGGTACACTTATGCCTACAGCAGAGCAGACCACATGTCTCCCGCCACAACACCAGTAAATACCACCATCATCTACCGTGTTTACTGCAGGGGGTAATGTGCCACAATGATAAGAACTGACTTTACGGATACTTAAGAGATTATACTGGATAAAATAACACACCTTTTACAAGTTGCTGTCTTCTTAATATCGAGGGGTCGTCCAGTCACGGAAAAACTACTCATCGAGGACAAGACTTCAATGAAACATGAAAAGTGAGAGACAGAAGTACAGACGGAAGAGAACTAATAATCCGAGAGTTTTGAGAAGAGTGGAAAACCTGTTTTTTTTTTTTTCCACCAGTCAGGTCGTAGGTGTGACGACAGACAATGAGAAGGTGAAGAATTCCCAAGCTTAGCGGTGTAGAGAAAGGGAAAGCCATAACAACGGTTCACCCTTGAGCTGCCAGAGGCCGCACAGTAATCCTGTGACACAGTGGCTCGCCGTGAGGCACGTTTTGACTTCAGTATGGGAGAGGTGACACGTCGGAATATGACCCCGTCTCTCCGCCATACCTCACCATGGTTCTGGAGGCTCGTCTTCATCCCCACAGCTCGTTTTGGGACCCAACGTAACTGCTGTTTTTTTAGTGTAGCTGTTTACGACTACGTCCCGCAGGCTGACATATCCTCCACAATCGACAATTAGGCACACTTCACAAACACACTCACATATGTCCAGTAACCTACTGGAGACACAACAGGACGACGAGGAACACTGGCATCGCCAAACACCTTGCTAACGAACACAGCCTCTCGCATACAGCCATACTAAAGTAACCTAACATCGTCATCAACGGTCAATCCCAATACGTTACACGTGATACCTACAATGCGGTCCAGGTTATGGCTAGCAGTTTGTTTATAAACGTGACTGGCTTGTTTAATGAGCGCGTTGTGCATGTCAGTCATGAACGTTGTGCAACTGGCGGCAGGGAACAGGTAGGAGGACCAGCATGACGCCGGGCTTCACGTACCGGCATCACACAGGTCAACCAGCTGGTAAAATAAAGGCTCAGTATATAACACTGGCGTGCTGCTCTCTCCTGGTAATGATGGCCAAGCAACCATCTTTATCGCTCTGCTGGATTAAGCGTACACCATCTTCAACCTGAGGCTCGCCATTAATACGGTTACTGGCCCCTAGAGGAATTCGACGTCGTCAGTAGAGAAGTGATACCTTAGCCGGATTAAATGGCTATCATTCTAGAGTGGAGCGTCTGGTTGAAAGTGAGGTGGGCAACGTTAGTGATTAGTCAAGAACATTCAGCATGAGGGGTTAGTTCCCACAGCAGCCCCAGCCACCCTCGGCGCCTTCCCACAGTGCCCCCACGCCCACCCTCCGAACACACTGGCGCCACTAATCACACGAACGCCAGCCACACACGCAACACAATGCTCACGGCAAACTGCCAGACGTATCTAAGAAGGCAGTGATCCTTAGAGTCGAGCCTTAAAGACAACAGCATAAAACTATAAACCTAACGGTAGCACGGCGCGGCCCGGCGCCACCGGTAAAGCTAACACAAACACATAAAATCAGAATAAACGAGTCGAGAAAAGTATGTAGGGTCAGTATGGGAGGTGACTACCCAGGCTACCAGAATACTTACTCCTCACCGCCCTAAACTTACAGACACTGAGCCACGGACGTAAAGATCGGTGTCTTAAAGTCTGGCACTGTAGTCTTACGTCAACCTGCCTACCAGCACCTGCTCTCACCCGTAACACAACCATGCCCACGGTCGTAACACTGGTCAGGTGTTGCCTGCCACTAATGCCACCGTCCATGGTCGTAACAATGGTCAGGTGTTGCCTGCCACTGGTGCCACCGTCCATGGTCGCAACACTGGTCAGGTGTTGCCTGCCACTGGTGCCACCGTCCATGGTCGCAACACTAGTCAGGTGTTGCCTGCCACTAATGCCACCGTCCATGGTCGTAACACTGGTCAGGTGTTACCTACCACTAATGCCACCGTCCATGGTCGTAACACTGGTCAGATGTTGCCTGCCACTGGTGCCACCGTCCATGGTCGCAACACTGGCCAGGTATTGCCTGCCACTGGTGCCATTGTCTACAGTAGCCGAGCGACCCAGGTGTTGCCTGCCATTGATGCAAGAGGTGAGCCACCTCGAATGTAACCACTCCTTCACAGTGAATCTTAGCCACCATTACAGTCTACGTATCCAAATATCTCATATTAGTTATCTTATTTTCAATGACATTTCTATGTATACCTCACGTGCGACCTCTGATGGGGTTGGAAGCTCTTCTACCCCAGCAGCTCGGTCTCTGAGCAAGCTGCGGGACAGCTCCTTTGTTCAGCGGGGATGTCGAATACCAAGGCCCGTGGGCCAACTCATCCACCATACCAGAGAATCAAACTTACGTAGTTCGCCTAATTTCACTGTGCGACTACATGGTAACGTCACTGGCATCACTACACACACCTGATAACATGACTCGTCATATATTTAGAAATAAAATATGGAGGACAAGAAAGCTCACACCATCAATCATCCACGAGAGAGTAACATAGCAGGAATGTGTCACAGGTGAGGGGCTGGTGAAGGGGTCCGTCTACTCCAGGTTCTCCACCAGGAGGAACGTCAGGTGGGCCGTCACGTGACACATGCAGAAGATAGTGGGTCTGAGCCAATGGCAAGGCTCAGCTGCTGCTCACTCAACTGTAGTTAAGTATCTGCACTGTACGGCGAGGGAGGTTTACACCTGCGGGGCTTAGGTGCTGCTCACTCACCTGTAGCGAGACTAAGGTGCTGCTGCTACCTCACCAAGAGACATGCAAGCTGGCTCGTAATTCACCTGAGGCTGCAGAACTCCCCACGTCCCGTCCAAGGTTAACGCTCCTTAAATATATATCCATTTTCTGCACCCACCATACATACGCTCGCTCCCGCTGCTAACATTATATATATACTGAGGTCTTCTATTATGGAGCCAGTTTCATGCACCATCTAAAACATGACTGATACATTGTCTGATAACCTCAGAATCTATCCCCCTCCCCATTCCCTACTTGATCTCCGTTAACCTCGTTAGCGAACTTATCGCTAGGAACAGACGAAGAAAGGCCACATTTGCTCTCATCCATTCTCTAGCTGTCATGTGTAATGCATCGAAACCACAGCTCCCTACTCACAATCAGGCCCCACAGACTTTTCCATGGTTGACCCCAGACACTTCACATGCCCTGGTTCAGTACATTGACGGCACGTCATATATTCACGAATATATTGCATGTAAAAGCACACTTTCATAGAACTCATAATCCCTTCCAACAACAAGGATTCGAACCCATAACCTTTTGCGTGGTAATAATCGAATACCCTTCGTATCACATCCATGACCAACAGGGTCTGGACCGGTCAAATCACATCATGCTTACATTACCAGTAGTTAGCATTTTACAGAACTTTAATGTCTAATGTGGAGGTATATGAACACGAATGTAGTGGATATGAACGCGCATTTTCATAGAACACTTAATGCTCTCCAACAGTAAGCATTCGAACAGGAAAGGAAACTGTTTGCAAATTTTATTTACGACAAAGCTTTCCAGTTTGTATAGACATTCACTAATGTTAGTGATACAGTTCTTTGTGTACTTAATATTAAAAGATTTAGTGGTATTTCTCCTGTTTATGAATTACAGTTAATAGCTGAATTAGCGATAATCCAGTTAATACAACGTTCAAAATGTTTAGCAATTAACAAAGCATTTGATTCTTGTCTTGTTCTTATACTGTATTTATGTTGCTTAAGTTTAACATAAAGATCCTTACCTGTCTGCCCAACATAAAACATATTACAGCGCTTACAAGAATTCTGTAAACACAGTCCGCAGGATATTTTGGTGAGTTTTTGATTAAAATATTTTTCATATTATTGTTATTGTTGATTGCTACATGAGAGGATTTAAGCAACCTGGGAAGTAATGTAAAATTATCAATAAAAGGGAAAACTAAAATATTATTGGTGCTGAGAGGAGCGGATGGTGGGATGTGTGATCACTCTCTTGTGGAGGCGAGGGTGAAGATTTGTAGAGCTTTTTGAAAAAGAGAAGACAATATCGAGGAGAAGAGAGTGTTGAGAGTAAGTGAGCTTGTGTGAAGAAATACCCGGAAAGACTGAGTGTAGAATGGCAAAAGGTGAGGACAATTGAAGTGAGGGGAGTGAGTGAGGAATAGGAGGTATTTAGGGAAGCAGTGACGGCATGTGCAAGAGATGCATGTGGCATGTAAAAGGTGGGAGGGGGGCAGATTATGAAAGGTAGTGAGTGGTGGTAGAAGGTAAAATTGCCAGTGAAAGAGAAAAGAGAGGCGTTTGGGTGGTACTTACAAGGAAGGAGTGCAAAATTTGGGAGATGTATAACAAAAAGCAGCAGGAGGTGAAGAGGAAGATGTAGGGGCTGAATAAGATTGCAAATGAGATGTAGGGTGAGAGAGTATCATTAAACTTTAGAGAAAATAAACAAATGGTTTGGAAGGAGTTAGATAATGTGTGAAAGACAAGAGAACAAATATGGACATCGGTGAAGGGAGCGTAAACGGAAATGATAACAGGTAGTGATGGAGTGAGTGTTTTGAAAGGTAGTTAAATGTGCTTCATGATAGAATGGCAGATGTAGGGTGTTTTGGTCGGGGTGGTATGTGGTGAAGTCAAGGAGAGTGGTTCGGTGAAAAGACAAGAGGTAGTGAAAGCCTTGCCGAGATGAAATCCGGCAAGGCAGCGGGAGTGGATGGTATTGCAGTTGAATTTGTTAAGAAAGGAGGTGACTGTGTTTGTAAGGATATTCAACGTATGTATGGATCATGATAAAGTGCCTATGGATTGGAGGAGTGCATGTACGAAGGCAAACGGGATAAAGGTGAGTGCTCAAACTACAGATGCGTAAGTTTGTTGAGTGTACTTGGAAAATTATATGGGAGGGTATTGATTGAGAGGGGGAATACATACACAGTGTCAGAATGGGGAGGAGTAGTGTGATTTCCGAAGTGGTAGAAGATGTGTGGATCAGATGTGTGCTTTGAAAAATGTGTGTGAGTAATACTTAGAAAAACAGATGGATTTGTATGTGGCATTTATGGATCTGAAGTTGGCATGATGGTGTTGATTGGGATGATCTGTGGAAGGTCTTAAGAATATAAGGTTTGGGAGGTAAGCTGATAGAAGAAGTGAGAAGCTTTTATCAAGGGTATAATGCATGTGTACGAGTAGGAAGTGAGGAGAGTGATTAGTTTCCAGTGAAGGTTGGTCTAAGGCAAGAGTGTGTAATATCACGATGGTTGTTTAATTTCCTTTTTGATGGGGTGGTGAGAGAGTTTTGGAGAGAGGGACGAGTATGCAGTCTTGCTGGGGATGAGAGAGCATGGGAAGCGAGTCAGTTGTTGATCGCTGATGATACAACACTGGTGGCTGATTCGAGCAAGAAACTGTAGTAGATGACTGAGTTTGGAAGAGTGTGTGAAAGGACAGAGTTTAAAGTAAATGTGAATAAAAGGAAGGATATTAGGTTCAGCAGGGTTGAGGTACAAGTTAATTGATATGTAAGATTGAATGGAGAAAAATTGGGGGAAGTGAAGTGTTTTAGATATCTGGAAGTGGACTTGGCAGCGAATGAAACCACTGAATCGGAAGTGAGTCATAGGAAGGAAGAGGAGGCGAAGGTTCTGGAAGCGATAAAGAATGTGTAGAAAGAAAGAACTTGATCTCGGAGAGCAAAAATGAGTAAATTTGAAGGAATAGTAGTTTCAACAATGTTTTATGGTTGCGAGGCATGGGCTATAGAGAGGTTTGTACGGAGGAGGGTGGTTGTGTTGGAAAGGAAATGTTTGAGGACAAAATGTGGTGTGAGGTGGTTTGATCTAGTAAGTAATGAAAGGGTAAGAGAGATGTTTGGTAATAACAAGAGTGTGGTTGAGAGAGCAGAAGAGGGTATGATGAAATGGTTTGGACATATGGAGAGAATGAGTGAGGAAAGGTTAACAAAGAGGATGTATGTGTCAGAGGACGAGGGAACAAGGAGAGACCAAATTGGAGATGGAGGGATGGAGTGAAAAAGATTTTGAGCGATAGGGGCCTGAACAGCAGGAGGGTGAGAGATGTGCAAGGAATAGACTAAATTGGAACGATTTGGTAAGCCGGGGTCGACATGCTGTCAGTTGACTGAACTAGGGCATGTGTAACGTATGGGATAAACCACAGAAAGGTCTATGGGTCCTGGATGTGGATAGGGGGCTGT
>JAUUDZ010462662.1:0-12145 GCA_032361705.1 Panulirus versicolor | reverse complement strand
CTGTCTAACGGCCCAGCCCTGCATCTCTGATGACACAACCAGGATGGGTGGGCGAACTTTCCCAGGCATGACCTCGTAGCTGACCCCGGGTCACCTGACCATGGGACTTGATGTAACAATGAGAGGACGGTTGTGAGATGCACCACTAATCTTGGTCACCTGACTTGAGGTGTGTGAGATCACAGGTACACGTGGGAACGGTCGAGGAATCTCTTGGGACCTCCCAGGTCACCACGTGACCTATTCGAGCATACAAATTCTCTATCATAGACACAACGAACGCGCAGCTTCGTGACAATATGAATTTCTCTGAAAAATATTACAAAACTGAATTTCCAAAATGCAAGATGTGTCAAAAGTGTTGTCTTACTCGTGAAGGTCAAGCGAGAGAGCATGACGAAGGAAATGTGAAACGGAAGCCTGGTTTGCGATGCTAACAACCAGGCCCTGAGTGGAGTGCAATATGGCGATAAAGAATATTACAGAATCACGTTCGCCTGAAAAAAGCAGCGAGCCCTCCTGACTGAGAGAAGTGACTAAGTAGCAGTTCCTATACTGGACTAGGGAACTAACTAGTGCACGCCCAGCCCAGCTCTTGTGACTTAAGAGATGTGTCTTTGAAATGTACATTCATACATACAGGGCCCCAGAAATGCTAACTCCAACTCAGCAACACAACCTTGTTAATGCAGACTACACAGATTAGCGGTTAGCCACTAGAAATGATTGCTAAAGGTATACAGTGAGAAAAGCATCAGGAAAGCATAGCAATTATCCAGCATACATGTCTTCTGTTTTCTCCTAGACCATCAGAGTGGGAATTGTTTTATAGATGAGGACGTTACGTAGTTTTAAGAAACAAGGGTAGTACGTGGTGAACTATCAGCCCTTGCTGTAGCGTTGGTAGCAATGGTGCTACTACAAACGGAGGTGTAGGTGAACATGGGTGAGAGAGGATGAAAGTCAACAGATGTGATAGATTGTGTGAATATTAACATGTGCACAAGGGAGAGGCTCCTGAACGTGAACGCGCTGAGAAAGGCGGCGGCTGAAATGTCTGGTCTTTTCTTTGTCGAGGCGATTGTGAAAGTTGGTGGTGGGTATAGGAAAAGGTGAAATTACACACGCGTTAAGTAAGTGGTGAAGGTGAGCGAGCTAGGAAAAGTGGTGACCTTTGGTCAAAGACATTAGGAGAGACCACTGGAGTTCTTGAATCTAGAAAGGCTGAAGAGGTAGAGGGCATTAAAGGAAGCTTTGCTTAAGTCTGCGGTTAAAGCGAGGTGGGATGTGGACGTACGATAAAAGGTAATGAGTGGTGGAGTGGGAAAGTTGAATTGCAAGTGAAAAATAAAGAGAAATGTATGGAAGTTATGTGAAGAGAGAGTGTAAGTGATTGGAAGGAGTACAAGAGAAAGCAGCAATAGGTTGTACGAAAGTTGAAAACGGTGGGCGAATGAGAGATGGGAACAGAGTATTGATGAACTTCAGAGAGAACAGAAAAATGTTCTGGAGGAAGGTGTTTAGCGTAAGAGCAAGAAAGAAAATGGAAGCGACGGTGTGAAGAGTGGACAAAGTTGTGCAGTGGTGATATATTTTGAAAAAGAAATGATTGTGTTAGATGATAAGGAGGTGCATAAGGTGTATATCATATGAAGTTGATGTAGAGTGAGAGAATAATGGCGAATTTGATGGCGAAAATAAAGGAGGTAGAGAAAGCCTTGCAAAATAGTAGTGTTAGGAGTGGATGGGACAGCAGTTATGAGTTGTTGATTGGTTAGTCAGCTTATCTGGCGTACGTATGATCTGTGGTGAGATGTTTGAGGGCTGGTGCAGTACATGTAATGAACCCTTGTATATATGCAAGGGAAATGAAAATAAATGTTAGAGTTACAGAGATAAAGGTGTGTCTTCTCAGTAAGATGTAAGAGAGAGGGATGATTATGAGGGTGGTGTCGTGCTCAGGGTAGGAGAGCGGACAGAAATGTCGTTTCAGATGTTGAGGGAAGGCATGCGGAGACAGATTCTTTTGAAGAATGTGTGTGAAACATACTTGGAAAAAGAGTGGCCTGTATATAGCATTTGTGGATCTGGTGGGTGCGTATGCTAGGGATGAGAAAAACGCGTAATGGAATGTGGTGCGGATAAACTGGGGTAACTGAAAAGTTATCAAGGGCAGTGGAGAGATTTTACTAAGAGAGTAAAATCATCCGTGCAAATGGGACGGGGGGAACGTGACTTGTACCCGGTGAAGCTGAGTCTTCAAGGATGTGTGATGTCACCAGGAATGTGAAGCTGCTCATGGACGGCTTGATGAGGGAAGCAAATACAAGGGCGGCCATAAGGCAAAGGTGTGAGTCTCGGATATGCTGAGATTAAGGGTAGGGAAGTGATTCAGTTGCTATATGCAGATAGCACAGCTTTAGACAGAGACACTTCAGAACCTGGTGACAGAGTGTCTGGATAGACTGTGTAAAGGAGTAAAAGTGAACGAAAGGAAGACAACAGAGTGCAGTAAAGTGGTGAGACAGGGCGGTTAAAATGTAAGTTTCAATGAGGAGGACCTGGAAGAGGCGGAGTGCTTTTCAGTATTTGAGAGTGAACGTGACAACGAACCGAACAACAAGGGCTAAAGTGAGTCGTAGGGTGGACGAGATGTGTTAATGAGGCCATTGTACATTTGTTCTCGACACTATACTGTTGAAGCGGTAGAAGCATTTCGGTGAAAGAAAGTAATAGATACACACAGCCAGGCACTGATATCATTATTTTGGCGGTATTGATGTCTCCGTTGTCATGACTCACATCCCGTTCCTCTTTCCCACTACCCAACACCTTACACCTTGTTTACACATTACCACGCTGTCAGCTACACTTGACTGAGAGTTTACTACACCTCAGTACGCTGGTATATACAGCTAGATGGTTGGTCGATTATCATACCTCAGTACACAGTCAGCTACACCTCAATACATTGTCGACTGCACCTCAGTACAGTCTACTACACCCTTTGACGCACTTCAGGACACTGGAGACTATACCTCAGACACTTACACTAACACTTCAGAAGTTTCTGTGGTGTAGCGGTTAAAATTATGACCTTGAGTCAGAACGTACCTGCCCACTGGTCGGGCCCGCATCGGCTTGATTCCTGAGAGCGGCAGTTGGTACACAGCCAATCTTAACTGTCCATACTCCCCTTGGGGCTGGTGGATAAATTGGTACCTAACTTAGGCTGATGTGTGTGTGTGTGAGTGTGTATGTGTGTGCGTGTGTGTGTGTGTGTGTGTGTTTATACATATAGAGGAGTAAAAACATGGTACATACGTATATACGAAGTTCAATGATGGGCAACACGAGTGTAAAACTCCCTCCCTGTAACACATAAACAGTAATCACACTCTAGGTGCGCAGCAGAAATGCGTGCTGGGCTACGAAACTCGACCATAATGCTCGCAACTCACCAAGACTTGAGCGTGGATCAGCAGCTGTTGTTGCTCCTCACCGTGGGTCTAAGACCCCAAGTACAATACGTGTCTACCGCACTTCTTCCTGTGAATACGAACGTCACCTTGGCTCTCACGAACAATCTGTTCCCGACGTATCCAAAGACTCAAGAACCTCATCCAAGACGCATCAGAAGATCCGTCTTCCCGGTATCTACGCGGTGCTCATGCCCTATTAGCGATACTGCAAAATCATGCAACTCTCCTCGCATCCGAAAGTGCAGCACTATGCTTCCACGTGTTCACGAGCAAACTCCCCAGTTTGGTGGTACTTATGAAGAAAGCACCCGAGGCCGTTTATCAACACCGGTTGCTGCATGACAAGGGCAAACAACGGAGCACCAAGCATCATGCAGGCACAGGCAACCAACGAGTAAAATGGTCCTATCCTTGTGGGGGACAGGTGGAGGGGGGTTCTTGGCTCGGGAAAACAAGTCTATCCCTTCCGTTAGGTCAGAAAATGAGTCAACACCACGAGGGTAACACCTGCTTCCTGAGCCTACGGGTATTTCCTGAGGTAATAGGTGCATCCTGAGGCAACCAACGGGTGCTAGTGAGGCAACGGGGGATTGAATCCTGAGGTAGTAGGTGCTCTCTGAAGCAACGAGTGCTTTCTCAGGTAAAGAGTACTTCCTAAAGCAACGGATGCTTTCTGGGGCAACGAGTGCTTTCTGAGGCAACGAGAGCATTCTAAGGCAACGGGAGCATTCTGAGGCAACGGATGCTTTTTGGGGAAACGGGAACATTGAGGCAACGGATGCTTTCTGAGGCAACGGGAGCATTCTGAGGCAACGGATGCTTTCTGAGGCAACGGCAGCATTCTGAGGCAACGGGTGTTTTCTGAGGCAACGGATACTTCCCGCGACATATGTATCCTATGTGTGTTTCATGTATCTATTTTGTAAGTCAAGACACGCATGCTGGTACGAGACCCTTGACCAGGTCCCGCCTCATTCACATGTTCGAAGGGCTATATAGTCAACAGCGAGCTAGATGGAGAAGCGTTCTCGAAAACCCAACCTTGCTGAAGATGGTTTTTGGATTCAGGCTTAAGTTCAGTCTTTACTTTAGTACCAGACACTTTATCTTTCTCATCTGCTATGTATTGCGTCATCGTGCTGACCAGCAGCCACAGATCTATTATCGTGATGCGACGGACTTCAAAATTCAAACGCATGACTCCAACAATTATGTTGTCCAAGTATGGCCTTACAGGAGCTCAAAATTCTAATATCTGGACTTAATAATACTTTTGACAGAAGCTGCACATGTCACGCGAAAGTTGACTAGCATGCTTTCATTAACATAATCTTAGATATAAAAGGAAAAATATAATTAACATCTTCCTAATGCACAGAATTATTAATAAACAAGATTAAAGTAAGTCATGAAGGTGGTCGCGACGTGGATACTTACACAATTAGACACAAACACAAGCACACGCTTACTCGCTGGAACAAGTCTGTAGGTAACCTTCCCTGGCGTGGTCCAGCACACCACTGGAGCTCGCTCGCCCTTGTAACCCTTCCCTCGTCCGTCTCAGTTGCCAGCTTTTGCCGGCTGAACCTAACGCGTGATCAGAACTGGATTACCATCTCAGCTAGATAATTTATTCACGGTTCATTTGTGGGGGAGCTCTCGCGATCAAATTTTCTAGTTACATCAGTTTCACTCTTTTCTTCCTTTACTGGAACTACTGTAACTGGTGTATTGAGTAGTAAATTTTGCCTGTTAACGTATTTAAACTAGTTCATATCCGAGGCTTCAAGAGGACGAGCATTCCAGGAAAATATTTACTGTCAGGGCAGCACGGGGATTTTACCCATTGCATCAAACCTGTTAAACTCAAATTTCCTACAAACATACCACCACCACCAGGATGTATCAGGACCTCTCTTGTTTCTAGGATGAAGACGAGACACGTAACATTAGCACCAGGCAAGATGACAAGACTATACGACTCCAGTAAGAGGCGAAATGAGATGTTTTGCCGTTGGGAAGAAATAAAACACTGCGGTTGGAGAGAGCATAGTAAATGATCATTGTCTGCAGAGAATCATTTCATTGGCAACTTAACTCCTCGTTAAACTTCCCTCTCATTGTACAACATTTCTTGGTACTGGCCTGACTTGCTGTCATGTGCATTACATCCTAAAGACCTCTGGGTGTTTGGCAATTCTGAGTCCACATATACACGCCTTAATTCATAAGAATGCCGAAAACATTGAAATGGTGACTCCCAGATCCTCATGTACAGTCAAAGACAATTATCATCCCTGATTTGGGTGAAAACGGAAAGGTTGAGCCAATCTACACACGTGTCTGTGACACATGCTATGTATAGGTGGCGGGCCTGGTACCCGTGAAACAAGTGGCCAGTTCACCATCGACTGTTCGGTGATGCTAAGTTACTACTTAGGCGTGTTTCAGTCCTTCTCATGTGACCAACACATGGGTAGACTGAGCTTATGTCAGGTCTATGAACAGACCTTTTATCATCCAATGTTTATACACATCCAAAGTTAATTATAGTATCACGTTTTCAGTTCATTACTATACTACGTCTATACTACGTCGTCAACAATTGTAATCATCCTCACGCATACAAGAAGACATTACGTCTGATGTGACAGCCACATTTGAAATGAACGATCTTCTGTCGTATTAAAGAGTCTGTTTATTCACGCCTTTAAAGATACGTCGTTCCATTTTAGAATATGGTTCAGCAGTCAAGTATTCAGATCACGAATAGTGATCACAAAACATTGTCCCAACTGAGCATGTATACCAACCAATCACACGTTGTCACTCCTTGAGTCTCATAATGTTTCGATAGGTTTAACTAATCACTGGACAAAACATGGAAGATAGCTATGTCTTTGCCAGTACACGTAGGTTTACCTTACGTTTGTGGCAGAACTTTGAACTATAGACAGATGGCCTGCACCTGGGAATGGGTGCACCACAAGTAAGGACATTATAGCCTACACTATCGATAATGGTGATGGTAGTAGTCAAGTCAGTGTTATCAAATCACAGTGGCACTAAATACTTTATTGTATTGAACATAAAGATGTGGCAAGTAACAGCCTATCTAGCCTGTTAATGATTCGTGATTTTGCAACTGTTTGAAAAGTTGAAGGAAAAGTTTTACTTACAGCTACCCGTGGGCTTACTGTGCGATGAAATTGCAGCAGTTTTCAAACCCTTAATCATGAACCAAGGTAAACAGCTTTTATGAGAAGAGCAGTTTATGTTTATGGATATTCCTGCAACTTGAAAATAAAACTCGCCTGACGATAGAATTTCACTGGAAATGAATAAATAAAAAAAGATAAGTTGCATTAACAGGCTCTTTTTTCTTCTTCATACCTTCAAGGATTTCGAAGTCTAGTGTAGTGCGGGTGTCTGCATGATCTGTTTGTACAATTTCATCCAGAATGATGATACAGTTATGATCTCAGTCGGGATGTATGTGGATCTTACATTGGCTCGATATGAGAATAGAAAAGCAAGTTGAGTCTTCCGAAGTCGTATAGATAATATGTACGTGTATGTATAGATAACCGATATATATTTCGCAATGATCAGTGAGGCGGCAGGTGGCTCCCTCTGTAACAAGGACCCATGCACGTCCAGAGATGCGGGACAAAAACAAGTCTCAAAATCTGGACTGTGATGTAGAGAGAAGCCTCAGGAAGGTAGTAATGCTTCATCATGAACTCGTTTACATTTAGCAGGTGTGGAAACTGCTGTGAGGAGATTATAGGACCTACAAAAAATGCCAAATCCTTCTTTTTTTTTTTCTCTCTCTCTCTATGTAGAGACGACGTAACTCATGCCTGGAATGATCTCTTGCCATGGTGCAGACAGTACTCAGCTGCATTTTGCACTAGGGGTGAAACAGTACATCATCGCTTTTAAGCTACTTTGGAGTTAGATTTAGGAAGGCATTTCCGAGTGATATAGCCACATCTCAATACAAAAACGCCATTTTAAGGCTCCGCGTATGTGTTCATACTAAAGTTGCATGAAAACTATAGCGACTATTGACATACGTATGTTGTACTATTATAACAAGAGAAAAAAGTAGAAAGTAGAAGTAGAAAGCCCTAAGGCAATTACATATAGGGACCAGATGTCAAAAGTAAATATATGAGGTAAGAAAGGGATGCGATTGCGCTGGAAATAGAATTGCATTCAAAGCACAGCTTCACGTTTTCTCTCTTGCCTTATACATTTGCGAATTAATGTGTCTAATAGTCTGTCTCCATCAACGTATTGATCATAGATTACAGATAGTCAGATACAAAGCCAATGTCCACAGAAAAGTCGTATGCCAATATCAGGATATTACATTACAGCCGGCCCCCAACTTACGATGGGGTCACGTTCCAGTAAACCTATCGTAATTTGAACATATCGTAAGTCGAAAATACACTTTATACGGGAAAATACACTTTATACGGTTGTTTACCCTCGTGTTCGCTTGGCTGACTGGGAGCTACAGCTCGCTGCCGCTGCACAGCATATCGCTAATCTGGGAAAAAAATGGAATCTAGAATTCGAAGTACGTTTCCTGCTGAATTCGTATCAATATCGCATCATCGTAAAGTCGAACCATCATAAATCAGGGACTATCTGTAGTTTAACGGGTCAGATTTCAGTATTAGGATGCAAAGTATAATTGTATTCATCGTTCAAGTGTTCTATGACATTCATAGGTAAATATGTACTGGTGATCGGCATATGATTGCAAGTGAATGCCACGAATCGAAGACTAGAGAGAAACAGACCTGGACTTTGAGTACAGTCCTGTTTCCACGACAACCATACCTCTTCCTTGACTTACTTGTATTTTTTTTTTCTTTTTTTTTGCATTTTACCCATATATATATTTCTATATTTAGTTTTCTGCTTACTGGATGTAACACACGAGTATAAAAACATATTTCAAAAGAATCGTGCAATTACAGACAAAAAGAAATTATCTCCACGTAAACGAACACACACGCACACACACACACACACACATGCGGGAGAAAGCAAAAGGAGTCCTACATATGATTATCATCTTTGTGTGAGAGGAACTTGGGAGTCTATCACCGTCTCTGACTTATCGCCAGAGTCTCACATTGCGAGAACAGTAAGGAAAACAAACCGTCTTCTGGCAATTATCAGAAGAGCTTTGATGAATATGGAAAATGAAATATTTTAGCAGGCTGTTCATATCCTTTTTAAGAACAAAACTAGAATATGCTTCTCAAGTTTGGTCACTCCAAGTAAAGGTGAACATATGAGTAGCGAGGGTCCAGATCAGGGTAATAAGGATGGTAGTAGAGTTAAGAGAGCCAAGTTACACAGAAATGCTAAAGGATTTAGATACACGCACCATGGACGAGAGAAGAAAGGGGTGACCTGATCACAACCTATAAGTTTTTAATAACAAATTGATGACATGGGCAGTGAAGTAGTGATAGAGCAACCACATAACATAGCACGAAATTAACCAAGCAACTTATAAAAACCACGTAAAGGAGTACTGTTATAGATTTGCAGACGATACATGAATTTTAGAAGCTGTTTGATATTAGAGGATGTTCAAGGGATGGGGCCTCATGAGTGCAAAACTTTCTCCCCGAACAGTGAAATAGATGATTACACAGGAAAAATATTGAAATATTAAAAAGAAGATGGGAAAAATAACCAGGTAGGCTAGGCCAGAGTATTAAACACAAACAAAACCAAAAAGTCACTTTTCATTCAATTTCAGATCGGATCTTATCAAGGTACGGTTCCAGTTTGATGGGAAAAATCAAGACAAGGCAATTGTGTCTCGATCTATAAGGGAGAAGCAGCGGGGAATCGCTAGAGAACAAAAGTTTGGGATGTTTTAAAAATGTTTAAAAAGCAGATTTAAAAAAGCTTCAGGAGGAAGTAAAGAAAACGGGGAATCGATTCAGATGATAGATGGTGTCAGGAAGATATATATATATATATATAATTTCAACGATTAGTTTATTCCATTCATACATCATAAAAGTGACTATTTACATGTATCTTTCCTAAATAGTTTTTTGCTATGCCATAATTTCCCTCAATTTAAACCCTGTCCAGCGGTGTAATTCCAGCACTTTCATTCATCTTATTTCCCAGTAAGCAGGTCAAACACGTTTTGAGAACCTTTCCAAAAAGTTTTGAGATTATAATGAGAATGCGTCGTTCAACTGTTTTCTCTGTCCTCGAGGTCTATAGACGCGCAGACGAGAAAGAACATTTGTAGCCTTGTGATAAGAACGATTTCGAAAGTCTTTACATACAGAGAACATTTCTTCATGCAAAAAAATAAAGAGAATCACAGTTGGATAATCGTCGGTGAAAATAGATCTTGTTTGGTGCTGATTTCTCTGCTTTCGGGGTCAAGAGATAAACATAGGGGTGTAGCTGTGAAACCGCTTTCGTCATGTGAACTTTGGGGCAAGGTGAGCCGCCCTTGATGGGAAATGTGTCATGGGACTGGTTGTGTGTTGTGTTGTGAGGTCGGGTATTTGCCATGTGTGGTAGATCGTCGTGAGATGTGAGGGAAGGTATTTCCCATGTGTGGTAGACTGTCATGAGATGTGTTGTGAGGGAAGGTATTTGCCATGTGTGGTAGACGAACTAGAGATGCGTTGTGAGGTAGAGTATTTGTCGTGTGTGGTGACCCTCATAAAATTAGTGTTGTGAAGGATGTTGTTTGTGATTTCTGACCGGCTGGAGTGAGACGTTGTGAGATATGCTCTGTGGTAAGGTACTTATCATGTGTGGTACACCTTGTGTTGCTTGTGGTGTGTGGTGAACGGTGTTGATTTCTCTGCGGTGAGTGGTAGAGCGTAGTGCGTTTTTTTTTTTTTTTGGAAGTGCAAGTCGCTCCGGGTTTTCCACTCGTACTCACCTGGTCTGTAGCTCTAGGTGGACGAGTGTATGTCCCTGGCTTAATCAAAGTTCAGGTGCTGACCGAAATCGTCTTCCTCAAGCTTGTCTCCACTATCGGAAGTGAGGAAAGCTAGACTATACGTACGTTTCACATGATTTCATTCTAGTTACATAAATGTTTAGTTAAAGTTATTCATCTCACCTGGAGGTCAGGTACATTACCGGTACTACCCGCCTGGGTTTTCAGAGGATTAGTGACGGTTGCATAAAGAGCCAGCTCTTCAGTCGTTGTCAATTTGCACTCTTCTGACCCAGGTATCTTTCTGCTTCAATCGCATGTGGACTTTCTCTCCAAAAAACATGAAAATGTTATCATATGATGTCACACATATCGCTTAACAACGCTTAATTCACACAACTCATTCTTCGTTAATGAAAATTTTCCTGCAGTGCGCGTTATGCGTTAGCCCTGCCTTTCGGCAAATTGTTTGGAGCAGTAGAGAGAGGAGGAATGTAAGGCAGAAGCATTAGGAAGAAACATTATGTAGAGGCAGGAGACAGGAACATTATCCGGGAGCATTAGGTAGCAGTAGTCGGTAGCAGCCCCCGGAAACACTGCGCTAGGTTTGCCCCATGCCAGTGGCCTGTTTAGTGTGAGGCGCTAAAGGATAAGAAGCGGCACTGGAGTTTACCTGTCATGGAGGCTGCCGTGGCCACCCCCTTGAGGGAGTTCACGAGGGTAACGGGAGTTAGAGATATAGATTGAGAGATAGATAGATAAATTGTGTGATCTTGTAACGACTAACCCCACTTCTAACATTCCTTGGTTGCTTGTATGAACTTGGAGCGACTGCGGTTGTCGGACAGACAAGCACTATATGAGACCTAAAGCCTAATAAAGGCCTGGGCTCGAAGGAATATCGTCTTCAAGTGATAATGTTCACTGCTCATGATAAAAACAGGTTGTGATACCGTTGTCTAAAGTACATTACCGGTATGATGTTGAATCAAAGGCATTTTGTTCATAACGTTGTCTGTAGGGTATCGCTGGTGTGAAACGGACTGTGTAAATGTGTCTAAAGTGTTCTGCACCACACAGTGCATCCCACTGCGTGAGGTAATGTGCCTGATGTTTGTTGCACATGAAGTGTGTCGCATCAGGAGTGTTTCGACATCCACATAATAGACGGTATTGACGCGTAAAGAACTGGAGGAGGAGGAGGAGGAAGAGGAGGAGGAAGGGACAATGCAGGCCCGTCCCTCGCGTTGGCAACAGCGACGGCCTTCGGGAATTTCACCTCCCCCCACCTCTCCACCTCAATCATTCAGTAATCCACTGTATTACATCCCCTCATCCCTCCCCTCCACCCTTGCGCCTCTCCCGATCCACACACCTTCATTACCTCCAGTTGGAAGCGATTGCGCCATCTACTGCAAGTGGGAACTGGCGCAGTGCACCCCGCTTTATCACAAATGATACACACTATACAGTTTCTAAGGTTATCGTTCCTGACCATGACGCCTTCACTGGCCGCCCAGGGTCGAGAGCATAGGTTCAAATCCTGGTTGCGGCGGTCGGTCCACAGTCAACTCAGTTGTTCATCTACGCCTAGGGTTTGGTCGATAAAATGGGTACCTGGACTCATAGGAATATATATATATATATATATATATTGGAAAGGATCACAATTTTGCGCGTGATCAAGATATTCCTATGAGTCCACGGG
>JAUUDZ010462652.1:0-12146 GCA_032361705.1 Panulirus versicolor | reverse complement strand
GTTTTATAAGGAAAAATCACTGGATTAAAATAGTTGAACTACAAAAACATTTGGAAAGTAGAGAGTGGGATTTCAACATCAAATGTGTGTTATCTAGAAGTATCAAATTATTCATATGTAATCCAAGGCAAACTCAAATGCATTATCATCACAGCCTTCGTTCCAAGAGGCCTATGAAAATTATTTACGTTTCCATAGCTTCAAAACTCCAATAAGAAATCGTGTGGACGAAGAACATCCATTATGAGATAGATGCACAGTCGATCATCCTATTGTTAGAAACCAGAGTTCAGCATAAAAAAAATAAACCCCGTCCGTCAGCCCACAGCAGCTCAACCAGTACCCATTGACACCCCACTGGGTTGGTCCACGCAAGAGGCAAAACTTATCTAACGACAACCACAAATGGCTCTCAGTGAATATTTTCTGAGGTACACACTCTTCTGACACCAGCCCTAACAGTGCTCAATAAAATGCTTCCAGACAGCAAACATATATGCTCAGTGATTCTCAACTCCGGTTCTCTAACGGCACCCGGCAACGAGAATCTGGCGGGCAGGCAATTTCAGTTATCTCCTGGGCTTTTGGATAGACAGGAGCTCTCGAGACGGGATGACTGACCGAGAAGGGGTCATCTTTCAACGAAGCTTCAACTCGACACGCTTCATGCTCAGGTTGTCGGAAACAGAGACATCTTATGACTGCAATCAAGAAGCGCTGATTAGAATTAGATCTGTCATTGTAAAACGACCGTTTCTTATTATATGGACCATAAAGACTTAAGATGTTCTCATCAACAAAAATGAAGATCATGCGAAATAACTGCCACCACGATTTAAGGTGTTGCAAAACGTTTCAGGAAACTCCTTGTACCAAACACTGGATCCGTATATCTAAACTGATCTAGGTACACTCAAATTTCATTTATTCAGTCTATATATTAGTGGGAGGAGTCGAAAACCACTGACACACGTCTCTGAAATATTCGGGGAAGTTAGTAGGACAGATGAGCCATGTCAATGCAAATCATTGTTCGACTAAATTACCTAAAATGACAACAGTGATTTTGGAGAATGTTAGAATATTTTGAGCCACGGTTCGATGAGTGTTTCAGAAGATGGAACTTGTCCTTGACGTTAACCATCGCCTGAAGACTGAGCAAGCTACTTACTAGACAAACCAAACAAACGTTTACACAAAGTGTTCATTGCCAAATGCACTGGCCGTCTTGGGTTCGATTCGGCGCGGGTGTCGGCCCACAGCCTACCCAAATACGCATCATTTCTTCTGGAATGGTTGATACATGTGTCTTGCACGAGCTCTGGCTAAATGACTACTTGTGATGAAACATCAAATCCAACAAAACCCGGACGCTGAAAGGACTAGGCGTCTCGCTACTCTGCCTTTGTTAGGAAAAACAGGTTGGAAGACAACTCAAGAAAGCAACACTCAATATCGACTGATGAAGTAGCCAGTCTCTCAAGCACAATGACACGATCCTTGAGCACGGCGAGATGCGATTCTTTTGGGTACAACTGAACGATATTTGAGCACGAAGGGTACAGTTCTTAAGTGCTAAGGCGCGATCCTTTACTATGAAGGTACAATCTCTGGTTACGATAGGGTGTTCTACAATTAATCAGACATTAGACGGATCACATCTAGTACCGTCACGCTCAAAAGGCTAAACAGCATTGGCAACTACAGGCGACTGCAAACAACAAAGTCACAGGTGACGGCGGCAGTTTTTAAAGCAAGCGAAAACCGCGATCGTACAGAGCGGCAGTTTTTATGGCGACAGTATTTTTGAACGGCATGGTGTTTCCCAGATACTGGCAGTTTATAAACATCATCTATGGACAACGAAAGCAGAAAGACAGCATCAATAAACAATGAGAGCAGGCAGACATCGAGAGATGCACAAGATGTGGTTAACTAACAGTAAATGCACAACCATGGGAGCGGGAAAGGCCATAGCAACACATGAGTTTGCCTTACTCCGGTGAACACACCATTAAAGATACGTCAGTATCTGTCAAGTATATCCAACAAAGTCACGGAAAACATAATGAAGAAAATCTTCCAAAATGTGGATGTGAACCAATAATTTGACTATTGACACAGATGAAGTCAAGAGAATTATTTTCGCTTTATAATTCTGTGACCCGCTAAAGGGCAAGACAACCTTAGAAGTGAGGAAATGATTATCATTCCACGGAGTAACAGCACTTGCATCGCAACAGACAAAATGATTAACTGTTATTCCTTCAAAATTGTGGTGGCTTTATGAACTGAAAATTAAGCTCGCACATTGCTTAGAAATGAGACATTTGTTTACCAAGCTTCAAAACGACAGGTCAAATGATATGTAACGACGACAATCATGACTATTTCTGACACGAAAACCATTATAACATAAGAATCAAAATTCAGTAATGGTAAAGATATATATAATGAATTGCGCTTTTTCAAAAAAAAAACTACAAAGTGACCTTTTTGTATGTGATTACTATTTGCGATACAAAAACAAATTTATGTCGTGTTGTCCCATTTCTTCAACCTACGACGTCTTTACTCCTATGCTATATTTACACACACACACACAACAGCTTATGCCAAGTGTGTGATTACCATTTGTGTTGTTTGGGGAGAGTGCTTTACGCTCGTGTTGCCCCGTCTTAACCTTGAATATAACCATGTCTTTTACTCCCACAGATGTATACACATTCAGACATGTACCCCCAGCTCATGTCAGGTACCCATTCCATCGACCAGCCCCTAGGGGAGGATGAGCAGCTAGGTGGATAGTGAACCGGCTGCCGCGACGAGGATTCGAACCCGTGGGTTTTCATACCAGTACGTGTGTGACGGCCAGTGACGCTAACCGCTACACCACGGAAGCCCATAAGAATTAATAGTTATATTCATCATAATGTGAGGGAAACCAAACAATGTGTGTGTGTCCCAACAATAACAATCACTTTTTATTAAAGTTTAACGATTTTTAAGGAAAAACTGCTCTGTATTTCTTACTTTTGATGAATTCGTCAGCTTACTGCGGTTTTATACCGAAATAAAAACAAAACAAAACATAAAACACAACTAAAGATTATATCAAATATACGAAAGCGTAAACTCGCCATCAAACAAAACGCGTCACTATACAAAGATGACCCAGTCAGGAAACAGCTTTATAATACAAGAAAGAACAACTGTCAGAAACAAAGGCATAGAAAACGTTAATCAGGCAACCGCCAGACGTCAAGTCTTACCAAAAATTTCTGCTGAAGAATAACATGTACACCAAAGTGATCTCTCCAGCTTGGAGTGGAATGTACACTTCTGTCTCTCACGGTTACCAGACACCAGCTAAACCATGTGAACAGAAGAGACGACAAGGCTAGTGTCTTCTCTCAAACAAGTGGGTCTATGGAGAAATCTTTATGAAATTATGTAGATTGGTCCGTGTTGGAACTCATGTCCATGTCTGTGACGAAGTTTTTTAATGTTACTATAATGAATTCAGAGATAAACAAGACTCGTTACATTACGGAACCAGCATGTTACTGTCCCCAAGGCTTCCATCATCTTCAAGTCTATAATAGCGTTAGAATATGAAGTAATAAAACGGCACAGTTTTTCGTCCAGTTCCACATTATTCACTGCTTTCATAACTGTCATCTGTTCGGGAAAGTTTCCTCTACATCATAAATGACCTAGAATTACGGGACACAAAGATATTGGACACGGAGACTGAACTACCTGTCGTTCGGTCATGGGTACAGAGGATTTCAAGACAATTCTTTATTCTTTTTTGGCTGGGGAACTGCATTTGATACCGCTAACAGGCAAGCCATATTGTGTGAACTAGCTGAAAGAAACATGAGTGGCAGAATAGTCGCACTAGATACTTGATTATCTCACACAACTCTGCTACATGGCTTCAAAGATGCTAAAGTGTGATCAAAGATGCACAACTTGCTACTCCTCAAGACGAAAATACTGGGTCCCACATTGTTTATCAGGTGCTGATCAATGCCTTACTATGATCAATGCAAACCATTCGTAACCGCATATGAGCACCTTGTGATAGTTTGACCTTAATCATATCTACAGAGAAAGCCAAGACGATCAACATACGACTGAACTATTAGTATTAAACCTACTAACAATGTTTCTCCTTTGAATATCTTGGCAGCTCAGTCTCACGAACCCAAACCGCTGTAAGAAATAAAAGGAAGAAACTAACCCGACAATGTGTGGATAAAATTAAAGCTCTCAGCACTGTGGCAGGGTACAAAGCTATTTTGATGTAAACTGTGGAATGGTTAAAATATAGTCAACCGACATAAAGCCGTTAATAGATGAGCCCACACCAAATCCGGTCTTGGGGAACATTAGAAATATCGACAAAAATGCAAATAATGCAACATGAAGCCCACAAAATTCAATTAGCTGTCCCAGTACCACTTGAGTGCTTGCTATGCGTAAAATACTGAATGACTATATAAGGAAAATACTAAACATATCTCGCGTAAAATACTGAACGCTTGAAATCTCTTGACAGGACTGAAGCTTCTGTTTAGTAACCTTTTTTTTTCAAAAGAATTCTTTAAATGTACCAAATAAAGAGACACTCATGAAAGAGTTCTTATTACGTCCACTCTTTATAACTAGGAAGCAACAGCACTTCTTGCCATCCTAGCTCATAACTCCTTTTGACATTATCGTACTGTACATATCTTCCAGCCACCACAAGACACTACTTACACAGGATCATAAGTCAAATCTTTGCCAATATCAGCGCTGTCTTGAAGAAAACAACTTAAAACAATAATTATAAAGGAGTTTCTCTCTCGTTTCGGCCTCTGGTAAGGCTTGAAGCCATACCATTGTAATGTAAAATAAATATTTGGGTATATACCTGAAAAACTGAATTGCTCATGTTCATTACACTTGCCTCATTATATATATATATATATATATATATATATATATATTCTCAGACAGTTTGAGTTTTTGGATAATATACTCACTACTTCTAAAATCTATGATAACCAGATGCTGTACATACGCGTGCACTCCTGATAATCAAGTCATTCTGCCGTGGTTTCCCTTTGATATACTTCCTCAACACCATGATCAAGATAATTCCTACGATTAAGTGAAGGAATCAGCTACTCAATCAATGAAGACCCAGACAAAGACCCTAGGTGACCTCTGTAATCCTCCGGCGCCCCCGCTCACAGGATGAACGAAGACACAACAATAAATCAGCCGATGTTAATTGAGGAACCGAACTGAAATCGTGCGGAAAGTTTCACCAGGTTAAGCTGGCGCCTCCCAGGAATGAGGCTAAATGTCGGTGACAAGAAACTTCGTGCAAGAGAGCATTTGTAATTATCCTTCAGGTCTCGCACTGAACAATGACCCACTTCCCGAATACTCGATCATGGAGGGAAGCGACGTGTTGCCGCCTCCGCCATTATTGCTCTTGTAAAGACGATACGAGAAAAATAATTCAGAAGAATAATCAGAGCTTTTCTTTCTTCCTTTAGAATGATTTTGTAAAACTACTGAAAACTTTCATGATCACAGCTTCAATATGTTCTGCCATGGAATTTTTCTATTCTTACCATGACTGCAAATACAGATATGTGGCTGCAATGCACAGATATCTAAACAGTTGTAGTTCCCAGGGTGATGAGCAGTTTTGGTCTTCGAATGAATATACAGGTTTATAAGTGCCTCGAATTTGTTGTTCTACATTATATCACTGCCTTCATTATGGAGTATATCAATTCATAACACAAATAACAAAAAACATCTTACAGTCGAGTGTATTTTGCTGCAAGAATCCTAACCTACGTTATAGGATGTTCCCAAAACTACATCAGTTTTACGTCATGTAATGTCTTTATAGATGTGTTTGTCCTTCTATCACTGTGAATATATTTACAAGTTTCCATAATTTGTAAGACGAGTGAATAATTACAATCCTGCACCTGAAATGAGGTGTTACCGGACTCCACTTGCATGTGATAAAGTGGAAAGTCAACTTAGGAGGTTGTATCATCGTAAGTGGACTAAAATGAGTGCATTCGATGAACTTTTCACGATAAAGGAGTCCTGCTACAGACTATAGCGCAGCCCTAGGATTCCCGTAAAAGGGGTCCTGGGGTTAAGGGATAAATAAATCAATCATGAACTTGTCAATAACCATTCCTCATGAGATTTTTTTGTTTATCACGACTTGTGTTTCTCTGTACACTTCACAATCATAAGCAAGACGCACGGTATGATCCTTCAGCATGGCAAAACGACCTTCGAGTATGATAGTACAACTCTTGAGGAAGACAGGATAACTCTGACCTCATAAGGCACAGACCCATTCGTCAGACCATCTACTCAAAGGTCATGCCTCTGTGCTACAGGGTCGTACCTTCCTGCTCAAGTCGTACCCTCGCACTTTAGGGCCATTCCTCTCTTGTTCAGGAATCGTTGCCTTGTGCTTAATAAGGGTTATACCATCGAGCTCAGAGAATGAAATCATCCTAATACACATTATAGAAATACAGCTAAGAATCTGTACCACTACAGTATACACACACCACCATACGTGACCCTGAACAACATTCGACGATGTAGGCGTTAAGTTACCGGAGTTGGAAGCAAGTAAGACCTGTCCGAGTAGCGGGGTATAGGGAGACGTTAGCCGGGTGTAACGGCTAGGAGTTCCGCTACGTCGAGTCCAACTAGGTACTGCAAGGCTACGTCCACTACAATCTTCTAGTGCCCTCTTTACCCAGTATTATTCGACACATCCTAGTCCCATACAGCCTAATCCTAGTTCTAACTATAACACTCTAGCATTGTCACTCCATAGTAGTAATACGTAGTACACAACAATAACTTCGTTTGCCTAGTTCACTTTAGTACTGTGCAATCTATTGTAGTATGGGTACTACAATCTGATTGTTCCAGTTTATTGTAGTATTGACTAGTACACTCTAGTTGTCAGTTCTATTGTAGCAAAGCGTAAATACATTCTAATTACTTCTAGTTTATTGTAGTATTGCCTAGTACACTCTAGTACTGTCCAGTCCAATGTAGTACTGCGTAGTACACTAATACTTTCAGTTTATTGTAGTACTGCCTAGTCCACACTAGTGCTGCCATTTTATCGTAGTACTGCGTACTACACTCTAGTGTTTGTCTGGTCTTTTGAATCATATCCTAGCTAGTCTAAATACTATTCACTTAAACACGATCTATTCATTCTCCATATGTGAACGTCCCTCTTATTTCACCATCGTAAACGCGACCTACAAGCAAGTACTTAGCTTATTCATGTATATTCTAATAATTTCATCAATTTATTGGTGAGATACGGAGCTGTAGTGTTTTTTCTTTTAAGTGATTTCAAATTCTAAGCCTGATTAGTAGTAGTAACTGATATAACTTGATCCTCATGTGTCTATAAAGGTAATAACACACTGCAGAGCACCATTATTTTAAACAGATGCGTTGCAGATTCCTCACCAAGACGACTGAGGACAGATACGCTAATTAAAGTGTACGTCGGAAAACTTGAACTGGACCTTATCATCTTCACGTTACAGACCGACTCAGTCAAGATGTTGTTACTTAGAGGCTGGGCGAGAACTGTGGCAAGAGATCGCGCCACACGATAATATCTTACAGAAACTTAAACAAAGACGCGTAATTTTCTTCACGTAATCAACTTTTTTATTCTTATGAACAGCTAACTACAGGTATTTGTTGAAAGCCGCGAGATAATAGCGGGATTAAAGGTGCCAGTGTCGAACAGTTTTCTTACCCGTTACAGTCGCGTGGATTTACGAAAAATCCACACACAATAGTGGTGGCGATTTACCCCGTCTCGATTCTCCAGGGTAGGAGTTACATCATGGCCTCATAAACACATATAAATTGGTAATACACTAACAACCAGTGTACTGGTACCAGTGCAGTATTTTGCAAAGTACAGTACGCACAAAAGGTCGATGACCTTATGAAATCAATTTGTGGAATTGCTAATTACGGGTTACAAATATTGTGGTGTGCGTTCAAGCTACACCGTCGGAGCTCCTGACCCGTACTTCGTCAACTGATGACGTTACAGCGACAAACGGTTTCTACATCAACGACACTCTACATCTGGTGCGTCCAACGTATATCTACTATCACCAAAATATTGCCCTCAGTCTGGTCTGGAATGACCAACTGACAACATTCACGTCATCGAGAATTGCTTCTATTACCAAGCCATTGGTGACAACCACTCCAACACCATCGCTTCCAACGCCACTGCCACCTTGTGTTTTCGTGTCTATTGCCACTTTCTTCCTATCTCTACCACCACGATCATATCCTATACCTCAGTGTTCACCAACAACGCTTCCCGGTTACGTCTTCCCCACCAATTGCTCTTTCTTACTTCCGTCTCCACAATTACCGTACCCCTCGCTGATATATCTGTGAGGAGAGGTTGACTTGAATGATCTGCCTGTGATATGGTTACAGTTTTTGTCCAGGGTGAGAGAGATGTTGGCTGGTTGATATGTAGGTTTATATTAGATGAAGGAACTGACTTATTAACCTGTCTGGGTAAGATGTTCGTCGGTTTGTCTTGGGCAAGCGACAGAATGGGTGACATGCCTCATTATTGAATAGTGGTCTGCGGGGGATCAAGGCTGCGTATACCTGCGACTCGCGTAGTGACTGGTCTGCACCTGACCGTTGGTCGCCCCGGGAGCACCGATGTAGGTCAGCGGGATAGCGCGCACCGTGCCTGCAGGGAGGTCTTACCTCTCTGTTCTGCCAACCGCGAGAGGAACGGACAGGAATGCAGGCGCTTCTCTACGTCCCGCTTCTCACTACGTCCCACTGTGAGTCACGCACGAGTGTATTACTCAGCTGGTTGAGTGTGACATTTATAGTTCTGTGATTGCTAGGGTAATGATTATGAAGGTGAAGACGGCGAGAACGAAGGAAGGTAGTTGTTCGTTAATGGTGGTATGGACCATAGTTTGTGGTGGTTAGGTGTGATGGGGGACGAGTTAACGATGAGTCATAGTGACAGGTGATGGAATGATGATGGGTAATTATTATGAACGGAAGTAAATGGAATGATGATTGGTGCAGGAGAGGCGGCTGAGAGATGTGGGCCACCGAGGAAACTGACGCGCGTGAGAAAGACATTATGGTAAGGTGTAATCTCCCGGGGGACAGATTATGGCCATGAACATGGAGAAGAGTGTGAGACATGCCACTGCAGGAGAGTGACAGCTGCCGTGCAGCCGGTGATGTTGTGCTGCGTGTGTGGCAGGAGACATATGGGAGGGTGTGGGTTGGAAGGTTGTCAGGTGGGTTGAGGTGGTGGAGGGTTGTCAGGTGGATTGAGGTGGTAGAGGGTTGTCAGGTGGGTTGAGGTAGTGGAGGGGTGTCAGGTGGGTTGAGGAAGTGGTCAGAGAGGCCAGGCAAGGCTGGTAGGGAAGTGTTACGACACTACTCCTGTATACATGAAGCAGGTTTGGTGTGACGATAGCAAAGCTGCCAGACGAGACACGAGACACGAGACACTGCTGTCCAAATTCATCGCTGTGTCATCATACATTTGCGTTTGTGACGAGATACAGCAGCACTGTGTGTGTGTGTGTGTGTGTGTGTGTGTGTGTGTGTGTGTGTGTGTGTGCGCGCGCGCGCGCGCGATCGTGGTAGTTTGTTGGGGTTTTTTGTGTTTTATGAAAAATAACCTACGACAATTATTGGACGAAAGCCATAAAAAAATTATCAAAAAACAATGAAATACACAGATTTTACTCCTCAAATAGTCGGCAAGAATGAACTCAAATACTTTAACATAGAATTACTGAACTTAGTTCAACACGGAACAATAAACAATTTATAAACAGCTTGTGATATCACTAAAGTTCATGAGTTTTAACAAGACTCTGATACCGGCAATCAGGTCAACAGACGCATGGATAGACTCCACTGAAGAGCAGCAGCATACGAACAGACCTTGAAATACCTGGCCAGTCACGCTCTGGCATGTTCACAAGAGGTTGTCATACGACTGTGAAATGTCCCAGCGCAGTGCATCACTCGTCTGGCCAAAGAGGTAACAAAACCCCAAACATCTCTATAGGGAAGTTACACTCTTAAACCACAGTCCCGCTCAGCACCATCACCTCCGCCCTAGCCTACACCGTAAGGATTGATCATCATCATCACCACCACCACCACTTCCTCACCGCATGAGGAGAGTTAGAACGTGCATTCTCATCGCTGCGTGAATCACTACGCGCCTTCGCATCGTGATGGGGAGGGAGGCAAGGGTCGGTCTGGCTGGACTTCCGCGAACGGACGCTTGAGACGGCTGGAGCACGGTACGTGCAGGTGTGGTGTCTGATCATGATGTGGTTTTTTGCCACGACCCTGATGTGCACTTGTTGCTATATTATAATCTGTGTGACTGCGGGAAAGTTATGAGCTGTGTTGTAGTTGATCTGTCGTTGTTCCATTCACAGTGATGTTTTTAAGCTGGTGTACATGAACAGTTTTGGTACACCTGTAGTGTGGTTGTGGTGTATTAGTATAAATTTGGTGCATATGTGGTGGAATTGTAGACTTCATGTGAAACAAAATGGAGATTACTGCACTGATAAATGTGTAACTATAGCACAGCTGCGGTAGAAGTATGGTTTAGCTGTAGTGAAGTAACACAGCTGTGGTAAAGCTATGATTTAGCCGTACTACAGTGGTATAGCTAACTCTATGGTCTCAATGTACAACGTGGTAAAGTTATGGTTCAGTTAGTGGCACAGCTGTGATAAAGCTATGGTTTCGGTGTACTACAGTGGCACAGCTGCGGTAAAGCTATGGTTTAGCTGTACTGCAGTGACACAGCTGTGCTATTCCTGAGCAATAACTGTGGTGGCGCAGCTCAGCTCGTGCAAGAACCACGTCTGGCGATCCAAACTTCCGCTATATCAACACGTACCTCCTCCTGCTGGCGGAGGGTCTCCTGCTTACCTACTAGTCACCTTCACCTGCCAGAGGAAAGGCCCCCTGCTTCCCTACTAGTCCCACACGACACAGCAAACTTCACCTCCCGGCTGCTCCAGCGTAGTGGAGCTTCTGCAGAAGTTCGACTTTACGCCCTGCCAATCATGGGTGTCCATACAATGGTTTCTTCTTCAGAAATAATCGTTGGTTCCCCGCAACACCTCTACATAAACCTGGTGTAACCACTTGTGTCAATGACCTCCCCCATCCCCCTCGTCCCTCTACAAAGACAGGTCGGCCGATACTGTTGAGAGAGAGAGAGAGAGAGAGAGAGAGAGAGAGAGAGAGAGAGAGAGAGAGAGTGTGGAGAAGCCCTGACCCGTTACCTCTGGTGGCCGTGACCATGGAAGGCTCTCCCCTCCTCTCCACCCCACCCTACCCCCTCTATTGATGCCGTCGCTCACGCACACATTCGTCCTCTGACGACCTTAACGTCCCCGGAAAATACTTTGAAAAGAATTCATTAACCTCTGCGGCCAAGCCATCCCGTAATGTATACACGAACACCCATTGAATATTACACAATAAATATTCACTCTCAATAAATAGAACGGGCTGTCTAACATGGTTTATTGACTGTAGTCCATGTGTACCTTGCATGAGTGTCTTACATTCAATAATCTGTGGTTCCTGACGTGCAAGGAAGAGATGAGAAGTCTCTTTAGTCTTCATCAAGATATCCAACCTGGTAAGACTAATTCACAAATGAATGAAACACAGTCTTAAAATTGTGAGTCCTGGTGTTACATACGACCTCTTTATAAAGGCTCCTGCTGCCCAAAGCCGCGCTACTCTCTGTGGCAGGGAAATGCAGACTCCTTTAAAGTGAGATGTTCTTTTGACTAGACTGTACTCCTAGATACAGACTCGCCAAAAATGACATCTCTCGCGGTGTTAACTCGGACAGGAGTCCAGTAACACCTATGTCTATCTATTTATCTTTCATATATATATATATATATATATATATATATAACAAACAAACCACCAACAGCCTGGATCGAACCCGGGACCCCTGTGCAAGAGGCGGGAATGCTAACCGCTAGGCTATG
>JAUUDZ010462651.1:0-23391 GCA_032361705.1 Panulirus versicolor | reverse complement strand
TTCCTTGCACGCCTTTCACCCTCCTGCATGTTCAGGCCCCGATCACTCAAAATCTTTTTCACTCCATCTTTCCACCTACAATTTGGTCTCCCACTTCTCGTTCCCTCCACCTCTGACACATATATCCTCTTTCTCGATATTTCCTCAACCATTCTATCCATGCGACCAAACCCTTTCAAAAGACCCTCTTCTCCTATTTCAACCACACTCTTTTTATTACCACACATCTCTTTTACCCTTTCATTAATTACTCAATCAAATCACCGCACACCGCATATTGTCCTCAAACATCTCATTTCCAGCACACCCACCCTCCTCCGCACGACTCTATCTATAGCCACGCATTAACACCATATAACATTGTTGGAACCACTATTCCCTCTAACATACCCATTTTTGCTTCCCTAGATAACGTTTTCGACTTCCACATATTTTTCAACACTCTCAGAACTTTCGTCCCCTCGTCCACTCTATGATTCACTACCGCTTCCATGGTTCAATCCCCTGCCAAAGCCACTCCCAGATACTAAAACACTTCACTTCCTATAGTTTTTCTCCATTCAAACTTACCTCCCAATTGACTTGTCCCTCAACCCTATTGTACCTAATAACCATGGTTTTATTAACATTTACTCTCAGTTTTCTTCTTTCACACAATCTACCAAACTCAGTCACCAGCTTCTGTAGTTTCACTCAACGAATCATCCACCGGCGCTGTATCATCAGCAAACAACAACTGACTCACTTCCCAAGCTCTCTCATCCGGAACAGACTTCGTACCTGCCCCTATTTCCTAAACTCTTGCATTCACCTGACTAACAATCCCATCCATAAACAAATTATATAACCCTGGAGACATCACTTACCCCTGCCGCAAACCAATATTCATTGAGAACCAATCACTTTCCTCTCTTCCTACTCGTACACATGTCTTACATCCTCGATAAAAACTTTTCATTGTTTCTAACAACTTACCTCCCACACCATATATTCTTAATACCTTCCACAGAGCATCTCTTTCAACTCTATCATATGCCTTCTCCAGATCCGTAAATAATACATACAAAACCATTTGCTTCTCTAAGTATTTCTCTAATATTTTTTTCAAAGCAAACACCTGATCTACACATCCCCTACCACTTTTGAAACCGCACTGCTCTTCCCCAATCTGATGCTCTGTAAATGCCTTCACCCTCTCAATCAATACCCTTCCATAAAAATTTCCAGGAATACTCAAAAACTTATACCCCTGTAATTTGAGCATTCACTCTTAGCCCCTTTGCCTTTGTAAAATGGCACTATGCAAGCATTCCACCACTCCTCAGGTACCTCTCCATGAGTCATACATACATTAAGTAACCTTACCATACAGTCAATAATACAGTCACCCCCTTTCTTAATAAATTCCACTGAAATACCATCGAAACCCGCTACCTTGCCGGATTTCATCTTCCGCAAATCTTTTTCTACCTCTTCTCTGTTTAGCTAATCATTCTCCCTAACCCTCTCACTTTGCACACCATCTCGAGCCAAACATCCTAAGTCTGCCACTCTATCATCAAACACATTCAACAAGACTTCAAAACACTCACTCCATCTCCTTCTCACATCACTACTACTTGTTATCACCTCCCTTTAGCCCACTTCACTGAAGTTCCTATTTGTTCCCTTGTCTTACGGACTTTATTTACCTCCTTCCAAAACATCTTTCTATTCTATCTAAAATCTAATGATATTCTCTCACTCCAACTCTCATTTGCCCTCTTTTTCGGCTCTTGCACCTTTTTCTTGGCCTTCTGCCTATTTCTTTTATACATCTCCCAATCATTTGCATTATTTCCCTGCAGAAATCCCAAATGCCTCTCTCTTCTCTTTCACTAATAATTTTACTTCTTCACCCCACCACTCAATACACTTTCTAATCTGCCCACCTCCCAAGCTTCTCATGCCACAAGCATATTCTCCACAAGACATCACTGCATCCCTAAATACATCCCATTCCTTCCCCACTCCCCTTACGTCCTTTGTTCTCACCTTTTTCCATTCTGTACTAGTCTCTCTTGGTACTTTGTAATTTTTAATCAAAACTTTCAAGACTCCTTTTATGTCTTGAATTTCATATTTCGTGCTTTTATTATTGTTGGATACATTCACCTCCTTTGATTTCACTATAGTCCCCTAGTGATGAGTTAACACTACAGATTATATTTTCTCTCTCTCTCTCTCTCTTTCTCTCAATTGCCTTTCATGTCATAAAGCAAGTGAGCACTGGCCCCATTTGTGAACATCCTCTCTCTAGTTGTTATAAGTGATGTTCTGAAACTAGAACCAATCATCCATAGCCAAGCCACAGCAACAGATTACTCCTTGGGCTATCTTCCCTGCTTCATGTGCCTTGGTTCATTCTAGAGAGAGAGAAAGAAATAATGATTATATGTAATGAATGGTTGCTCTTTTAGAAGATTCTGTGATTATACAGTTTGTATTTATTGGGTTTCTGCTGGCATAGGGAAGCAATGTGAGATATTTACTGTGATTTTTTCAAGTATAGAAACATTGCATTATGTCATATTTCAGTTTTAAAACAAAGGTTTTTGGGCTAAAGATTCCCTGGACTGTTTACATGCAATTTTTGGTATTTTTATGATAATAATTTTGCTTGAAAACTTTGGACTAAGGACTATATTTCATATTGACTTTGAATCTGGGGTTGAAATATACATTGGGTGACATTAAGGCTGGTAAAAAAAATAATTAATAGTTACTCTTCTATAAGATTCTGTGATATTTGGTTCATAATTATTGGGGTTGAAATATGTGTTTGGGGACATAAGGCCTGTAAATAAGTTATTAGTGGTTACTCTTTTAGGGAAGTAGTAGGTAGTTGTTGGTATGCAGCTAATTACCAGGGAGATATATTACCAGTACTGCCTGCCTAGTTATTGGGAGGGTTAGTGACACCTATGTGGTGAGCCAGCTTTTCAGTAATAGTTTAGTTGAATCCTCTGACCCAGAAAGCTTTCTTTTCTTTCTGCTTCACCCACATGTGGACTACTGGCAGTCTGCCTACATAGTCTCTCTTTGTCTTATATAACACTTATCTCACAAAGCTCATTCTTTGTAACTTAAAAGTTTCCTGTGGTGAGCACTAAGTGCTAGCCCTGACTTTTGGCAGCATGTTACAAGCAGTAGACAGAAGTAGGTAGGAACATCTAGAAGTACTTGGTAGGAATATTAGACAGGAGTTTTAGGCAGAATTAGTCAGTAGGAACATTAGGTAGGAACCTATGCAAACACTGTGCTAGAGTTGCCCTCTGCCAGTGGCCTGTTAAAGGTGAGGCACTGAAGGCTAGGAAGTAGCACTGGAGTTCACTAGTTATAGAGATTCCATTGCTGTGGCCACCCCCTTGAGGGAGTTCTGGTTGGGAACAGGTGCCTGAGATAGAGATAAATATATATAATTACATCATAACCAACATGCCCCCCTCACATAACAACAGGATTCAGTAATCTCATCAACCAAATTACTCATTTATTCTCTCAGTCTCTATGACATATTCCCTCACTCTCAACATATCTTTCATCATTCTAAGTGAAATATGCCTTCATTCTATCCTCATCATTCTAAGTAACATATGCCTTCATTCTATCCTCATCATTCTAAATAACATATGCCTTCATTCTAACCCATAACTCTCACTCATTCTCTCTCACTCTTTCCACATGCTCCATTCCTCTTATACTAACATTTTTCAACAAGTTGCTGAAAGTGAGGGAGCATGTTGGACAGAGTGAGGAAGTATGTTGGTGATACAGTGGTGAGAGAGCAATTCAGTGAGAGTGAAAAGATGTCATGTTGAGTGAGAAGAAACTTTATGATGAAGGTGAAGTAAATGTTATTGAAAGTAATATCATAATTGTTGAAAGTGACAATGTTGGTGAGAGTTAGAGAACATATGCAAGCATGATGCATTGGAGCTGGCAGCTTCTGAGCCACCATCCATGGTAGAAGATGTCTTTTTGATTTTGCTATCATGACAAGGTACATACAGTTAAACATATTTAAACATCTGTTTTATGCCTTTTTTCTCAATAATTGTGAAATAAAACAACAGTAAATATCTAAATGATGTACTCTTACCATGGGCTTGAATGCTGATGATACTTTTTTAAAGCAACATGCGTGCTTTGGTCAAGCTAGAGCACATAAAAGGAACAGTTAAAGAAATAGTATAGTCAGTTATGGAGAAAATGAGTAGCATATTGTCACAATCAGTTATCTTCTTTAATCAAGGTATCTTTCATTAACATACATAGTGCTTTGTTTTTATATTTATATAGTGTAAAAATTGATGTGTCTTTGTTACTGTATTTTTGTGTTTATCATTAAGTTTATGTATATGTGTTTTTGTGTTCGTATTTGTGTTTAGTGATATGTTTTTGATTAACAGTTGTGTACTTATGTTTAGGCTGCATTTTATTATCAGTTGAACTTATTTTATGTGCTTTACTGCAAACACAAGTAAAGCACACATGAGTGAATTCAAGTGCTTGGAGCGAACATGGAACAGTATGCAGGGCTTGATGCCTGTTGGCTGAGAGTCACAACCCTGCTACTGCAATGGACTTTGGTTCCATCCTTTGACAGGCTCGGTATTGTTACGTTCCTAATTTTTGCATTTCCTGACACGAATACATGGTTGTTCACCTGCTATATAATCATTGTAATTTTAAGATGATAATGATGAACCAGCCTTATGAGTTTGTTACCATCTGAGAGAGGAAGGTGACTAGATTCTGATATAGGAAACATATTCGGGCTTTTGGTGGGCTTGGTATTGTTGTGCCAAATGCCTAAGTCAGGCTTTCTTCACTCATTCTCCCAATATGCCTGAATCACATCAGCACACTCTGCTTAACTTTCTCACTCCGCCGTAGCTTGCTATTGTACCTTTATCATTCCTTACCTGATCAACCCTTCTCACACTACACAGTGTCCTAAGTATTTCACTTCCAACTTGTCCATCATACTCTCTTCTTTCATATTTAGGGCCCATGACTCACACCCATACTGCAATGTTAAGACTACTGTAGCATCAAACATAACCATTTTTGCCCTCAGAGACAGTGACCTCTCTTTCCACCCACACCCCAGTGCAATCGGGACCTTTACCTCCTTCAGGTACCCTTTGATTCATTTCAGATACCCTAGTTTCAACTGCTGCCATTTCCACTCTCAGGAATGTAAAACACTCATAACCTTAATTTTATTTACATTGTCTCTTAAAAACGTGAACACATCATTATATATCTATAAAAAAGATTGTACAGTGCACTTTCTGGATCAGAAGTATGAAGAAGTCTCTGTCCTTGCACGAGGCAGTGTATCAGAGTCTTGAGTGCAATAGGCAAAGAGAGCTTTCCTCTGGATCAGGTTGTGGGGCAAAGTTTGGGAGGCATCATAGGCTGGAGCACGTGGTGTAGGTGCCGGAGCTGAATATCTGTCACAGGAGTAGATGTAATAAGCATTAGCAATACAAATAATGGTAATGATGTTACTGATACTTATGATTTAATGAAAGTTATGCTAGAGAAGCACACAAAACAGCCTTGGGCTGCAGGGGCCTTTTAAAAGGTTCTGGATTTTACTAGTCTCTCATAGAAAATGGTCCTGATTTGGCTGCTGTTCTTACCTCTGCCTGGGGACATTGTAAGGCCTAGATGATGTGGTCCAAGGGTCTGGCTGGGAATATTTTGGAGGAGGGCCAGAGGGTGGGGGAGGTGGAGGTGGAGGGATAGATATCCGATCATTGACGATAGGGTTGACTGCTTGTGCTGGAGGTACCAAAGCATTACCGTGGGAAGCAGTGCCCTGAAAAAGACAGTTGTATTTTTTGTAATATTTATATGATAGTGTGATAGAACTCCCATGTCCAGGATTTTAATGTTTTTCATAGTTTATTAACTGAGTGATATTTTAATTTTCCCTAAGTATGGATGTCAAACAGTTAAGTATTCTTATACAGGACTCATCATGCTTTATTTTTATTTTATTTTTTCATTATACTTAGTCGCTGTCTCCCACGTTAGCGAGGCAGTGTAAGGAAACAGACGAAAGAATGGCCCAACCCACCCACATACACATGTATATACATACACGCCCACACAAGCACAATTCATACCTATACATTTCAACTTATACATACATATACTTACACAGACATATACATATATACACATGTACATATTCATACTTGCTGCCTTCATCCATTCCCATTGCCACCCCGTCACACATGAAATGGCACCCCCTCCCCCCGCGAGCACATGGGGTAGTGTGAGGAAAAGAAAACAAAGGCTACATTTGTTCACACTCGGTCTCTAGCTGTCATGTGTAATGCACCGAAACCACAGCTCCCTTTCCACATCCAGGCCCCACAGAACTTTCCATGGTTTATCCCAGACGTTTCACATGCCCTGGTTCAATCCATTGACAGCACGTCCACTCTGGTATACCACATCATTCCAATTCACTGTTTTCCTTGCACGTCTTTCACCCTCCTGTATGTTCAGGCCCCTATCGCTCAAAATCTTTTTTGCTCCATCCTTCCGCCTCCAATTTGGTCTCCCACTTCTCGTTCCCTCCACCTTTGACACATATATCCTCCTTGTCAGTCTTTCCTCACTCATTCTCTCCATGTGACCAAACTATTTTAATACACCCTCTTCTGCTCACTCATCCACACTTTTTATTACCGCACATCTCTCTTACTCTTTCATTACATACTCGATCAAACCACCTCACACCACATATTATCCTCAACCATTTTATTTTCAACACATCCACCCTCCTTCGCACAACACAGTTGATAGCCCAAGCCTTGCAACCATATAACATTGTTGGAACCACTATTCCTTCAAACATACCCATTTTTGCTCTCTGAGATAACGTTTTCGCCTTCCACACATTCTTCAACGTTCCTAGATCTTTCGCCCCCTCCCCCACCCTATGACTCACTTCCGCTTCCATGCTTCCATCCGCTGCTAAATCCACTCCGAGATATCTAAAACACTTCATTTCCTCCAGTTTTTCTCTATTCAAACCCACCTCCCAATTGACTTGTCCGTCAACTCTATTGAACCTAATAACCATATTCTTATTCACTTTTACTCTCAGCTTTCTTCTTTCACACACTTTACCAAACTCAGTCACCAGCTTTTGCAGTTTCTCACCCGAATCTGCCACCAGCGCTGTATCATCAGCGGACAACAACTGACTCACTTCCCAAGCCCTCTCATCGACAACAGACTGCATACTTGCCCCTCTCTCCAAAACTCTTGCATTCACCTCCATAACAACCCATCCATAAACAAATTAAACAACCATGGAGACATCACGCATCCTTGTTGCAAACCAACATTCACTGGTAACCAATCACTTTCCTCTTTTCCTTCTCATACAAAAAAACTTTTCACTGCTTCTAGCAACTTACCTCCCACACCATATACTCTTAATACCTTCCAAAGACCATCTCTATCAACTCTATCATATGCCTTCTCCAGATCCATAAATGATACATACAAATCCATATTGTTTTATATCCTTATATTTAATCATCTATTTTCTTTATTATATCGCATCTCCCTTTGATTTCCCAATTTCTCTTTATTTATATATTCTTTACACTCCATATTCAATTATTGGCATATTTATCTCAACCACCTGCATTCCACTAGCTGTTTGTTGTTACAGGCCATTTCATTAGTATAAAACTTGCATTTCCCAAACATTATACAGTACATTCAACTTTGTATGTTTTAACAGCCATTTTTTTTTTTTTTTTTGATGTATAACTTTGTGTGCTTTGTCTAAAAAACTAATGTAGATGGGCTGCTTTTTTTTTTCTTTTTTTCACACATCCTAGATAACTTATTTACCGCAGTTCTTCATGACATTACTTGAGACAAGCATGGACATAAAAGATACTCTGTATCTTTCCTGTTAACAAGTTAACTTTACAAGAATTGTGTGCATGTGTAAACTTAGGTATCATGACAAAAAACTTTTATTTTTTCAGTTATGCAACAGAATAACAAAACATATATATAACCAATTAAAAACATCATACATATGTTTTGTAAAAAAAGAAAAAAAAGTATTTTTGTAGTTATCAAAAGCATAAATAAGGAAATACATACACTTCAGTACATAAAGATTTGTCACATGTTTGAACACTGTTCAAATTCACCATAATTCATTTGAGATTAAGATGGAATATAACATAATTCTACTTAGAACACTGTAAATCCCAGTGAAAATATTCACAAAATAACATTCCTCAAAAATCACATTTCCACAATACAGTCACAATGCAATCATTGCATCTAATTGGGGCAGCAGAAAAGAAGGTTACATCAATTCTTCTCTCAAAGTGAAATATAGAAAGCTATAATCATGATGAATCATTCAGATGATAATGATTATATAGCAAAATTTTTTTAAAAATTAATATGCATCCTAAAAAATAAACATCCATCAAATCATAAGCATCTACTGTACATCAAGGAAGACTATGTGACAAAGTTTAATATATAATTTTACATCCCTGCACAATGAATACCAATTTTGTTTGATAAACAAACATGCACACAAGAATGTATGCATGTGTGCATACAAACAGACACACACTAGAAGTAAGAGAGTTGAGTTACAGGAAAAGGCTAAGAGGCCTTAAATTTACATAACATGGAATAGAGAAGAGTGAAGGGTGACCTGATCACAACCTTTAAGTTTTTAGACCACCTTGATGACACACAATGAACAATTCTTTGACAGATGCAAGGATAGAACTACTAGAGGCCATAATATGGCCTCTGTAAGAAAAGTTGTAGGAAACTACTTTTATAGTTTAAAAGCAGTGGATGAATGGAATAAAATTAGTTAGGAGACAGTGAATGTGGACAGCATACATGAATTAAAAAGCTGTATAAAGCAGAGAGAGTTAAAGAGACAGGGTCACATGAGTGTAGAGCTCCCTCCCTGTATAGTACAAACAAGTAATTACCGACACTCACACATGGGGCAATAGAGAGGCACACAAAGAACAGAAACAGCTGTGTTTCAGCAGAAAGACTACAGCTTCTAAAAGCCTGTTAAACAAATAAAAAGAAATAGATTATAGTGGGGGTCTAAGATATAATATTTCAAAAAAGTATCAGTTTGTTGTAGCATACTGAGGAGTAAATGGGATAAACATAGGGAGGTACTTTGTGCAGAATTTTTAGAGTATTCCATCTTGAAAGGCAGTTGCCAATCAGGAAATCCAAATTAGATTACTACAGATCAACCACAACTCATTCGCTAACAAAAGCACATAGATTACTACAGATCAACCATAACTCATTCGCTAACAAAAGCACAGTGACTTATTAGTAGGCACATACATTAATTAGGACCAAACTTAAAACTAATGAGTGAGATCCACTAAAAAGACAAAAACAGACATTATTAAGCTAACAGACAGCACAGTGGATGGCAGCATTCATTACAGGGGAAATTGAATATAATAATTTTGAGATATGAGGTAAATAAACAATTAATGCAATGCTACTGGTCTTATAATGCTGCCAAAATTCTTAAAAGGATAGTTTATTTACCTCCTATCTCAAAATTGCTAATTTTGATTTCCCAGAAACAAATGTTTCCATATACTGTATTGTCTGTTTGTTTAATCACTTCTGTTTTAGCCTAAATTGAAGTAACCATTTCTCCCAGACACTTAGGGAGGATAATTTAGCTATAGCCCAGCTTAAACAACAGGACAGAAAGCAGTACAAGATACAGAAAACCTTAAACAGAACCAATTAGAATAAAGTTACAAAACAGGGAAGCTAGCACAGCTGGAGAGATTATTTCTATGTGATCTGAGCCTATAAGAGGATAACCACTATTTACAGACATTTCAGAGAGCAACAATAAGCCAGCAGCCTATTTCATAAACCAGAGTAAGAAAAATGGACTTGTGACTCAGACCACCCTAGGTAAATCCTGTCAAATACATCCTTAAGCAGCCATCCCTAATCCATCTTATGACAAATAACTAATATGGTAACAAACAGAAGGAACAAAAAGGAGACCAAGATATAATGATGACACTGAGTTTAAGGTATTCTCAATGGAGGAGGAAATCCTACAGTATGGCTAATATAGATAAGTTTATGCACAGAATATACCACTTTGAAGAAAATAAGATATTGGAAGAAAGCCGGGAACATGAAAAATACTTGAAAGCACTAGAGATGGACAAACCATGAATAACCATAATGGAACTACAACAAAATTAGGGTACTGGAGGATACTCCCACCATGGACAAGCAGTTTGATGACAAATGCAAGAGCTAAGAGTTGAAGCTTGAGCTAAAGATAACCAGAAAGCTGAAGCCTTAAGATTCTGAAGCAGATGAGTTCAGTCTAGGTCAGAAGAAAACCAAAAAGCCAAGATAACTGTAGAAGAAAAAAGGTGTAGGGATTATTAAGCACATAGACAAAGTGGAGTGCTTAGATAAGGCTGTTGAAGAGACTGCACACAGAGACAGGATACTACAGCATGCATATGAAATGATGGACAAGAAACTAAGAAGGGTGCAGGAATTTCAAAACACGTATGCGACAATAAAAAAGAAATTTTAGAGCTGATAAAAAAACAAGGAAAAAGACATAGATAACACAAAGATGGGCCGCTATACAAATGAAAGAAGTTGTGCAGGTTATTTAATGCAAGATCATAATGATCTCAGGACTGGAGGAGAGAAATCTTTCAAATAATGAAGAAAGAGAAGCCAAGGAATTGGAGCATGTCAAAAAGTACTTTAATGTAATTGACTCGACAACTGAAAGTAAAGCAGCAAAGGATATTCAGAATAGGAAAAGGAGTGATTAAGAATGCCAATCCTAGAGTTAAAGATAGAGGAAGACATCTGCAGAAAGGTAGCAAAATGCAGAGAATGAAAGGAATCAGATCAGGCTGGAGGGAGGGTTAACTCTCCTACATCTAACACACGGAGGTTTTAACTAACAAGGTAGTATTAAGTGCCATGGGCTGAATGTTCTGCACACAAATACAGATGAGCTGATGGCTAATAATATTGAATTATAAGTCACAGACTGTGTCAGCAATAGCAACCCTGAGATTTATGGAGTGGTAGAGACAAAACACCCAAAGGAGCTGCAGTTGAACCTCATCTTCCCAGAGAGGTACAAGAAAGCCAAGTGGGACAGAGATAAATTAGGAGGGGGATCAGCCCTCTTGATAAGGCATAGCATTAAATTCCAAGATATGTTAATAAAAGGCACATTCAAACATTAAATAATACGTATAATTATGGCGGGGAAAAATTATATAATTGCAGTTAGTCTAAAACCCTTCAATGAACTACAGAGACCTAGAGCAGATGTACACTGGAAACTGTGAAGATACAATGAGGATAGCACAGAAGATGGTAGGACATTTCTTCCTAAAAGATGGTAAATTTTTGGGAATGGAAGACTTCAGTTATGGAGAAAAATACTGGGAGAATTTATATGCTCAGGGAGACATAGAGAAACAAGTTTCTTGAATGCATACAGAACTTCCTGTATCAGCAAGTCATGGGGCATACAGAATCATTGGAGGGATGATGGACCATCTTTAACTGACCTTGTCTTTCCACAAAATTGCATGGAATAGAACCAATCAAATGTGAAGCTCCCACGGGAAACAATGATCCTGTAGTGCTTGATTTTGACTATGTAGTGGAGGAGGATAAGATGGGATCAGAGGATACTCAGGACTCTTGGAGAAAAAATGAGGCAACTATGTACAGTTTATAAAGTTGTTTGAGAGTATAGACTTGGAAAGGGAGTTCTATAATTAAAGTCTAGACCACAGCTATAGGTTCTGAGAAATCCAGTATGAAGGAGTTAGAACATGGATGCAATGGAACGCAGAAAGAGAAGGCGGAAGGAAAGAGAGATTGACAAGGTTTAACATAAAATGTCAAAAACAGAGAAGTCAGGCATGTACTGTAGATCAGGAACAATCACCACTGCAGCCAGCTGGTATTTTAAAGAAACAGGAAAGCAAAAAATGAGTATTGCAGGGTAAGAAGGGTGCAGAAGAGAAGTTTTGAAAAGGGCACTGGGGCAAAGACAAAAGACAACCCAAAGCTTTTCCATGAGTTAATCAGGAGCAAATTATCTGTTATAGAACAGGTAATCTGGCTAAGGAACACAGAGTGAAGAACACTTGAAGATAAAAAAATATATGAGGAGCTGAGTAATAAAAGTCTTCACAGTGGAGGATAATTCTGTACCAGTATTAGAAAGGTGGGAGAGGGAAGAAGTCATGAAGAGAATAAACGTTAATAGAAATGATGGAGTCAGGATATATAAACAATGTAACCCATATAAGCTCGCGGGCCTGATGAAGTCTCCCCATATGTAATGAATTATTGTGTTGAGGCACTTGCTAGGCCTTTCAAAATACTGTCCAACAGAACAACTAGAGGATGAGATTATTCCAAAAATGTGTAAGAGAGCAAATGTAATGACTTCATTTGAGAAAAGAGATTGGGAAATCTCAACGAACTGAATCTTGCTGACAAGCATAAATTGTAAAACACAGGAAAAGATTATCAGAAACTAACCGAACTACCTACAAAGGAGATGCTATTTAACTGGGATGACATGCTTTCCATGTAAGGTCTAGTATCATGAATCTCCTAAAGTTCCATGAATGAGCTCAGGCCTAGATAAAAAAAGAAGGATGTATAGAGTGTATGTTCTCAGACTGTATAACCCACTGGAGGATGATTAAAAGGCTATAGCTACATGAAGGAATATGGGCCAGACTCCTTCATTAGACAGATGATTAAATTCTTGGAAGGGCCCAAAGGACACAGATATGAGACATTTTTGAAGTGGGTTGAAGTGGCATGCTGCAGGATTCAGTTTTGGGCCCATTTTTATTCTTGGAAAGTGTAATGACTTGACTCAAGGATTACATTTGCATCAAAACATGCGTGCAAATGATGCAAAGGTCAAGTGAGAAATAAGGAATGACAGTGATTGCATTAAGGGGATACTTGAACAAACTCCAAGGCTGGTCTAATAAATGGATGATGAGATTCAATCCAAGTGAATGCAAGGTAATGAAGATAGAACTCATGAAAGAAATGCCACAGTCCAAATACCACTAAGTGGGAAATAACGTACAGGAATCAACGTGCGAAAGAGATATGGAGGTCAACATTGTCCTTAATCTCTGCCAGGGATATGCATCAGGAGAACTGTGAAAGAGGTAAAATGTCTTGCTGGCAAATATTACATTCACATCCAAATGCATAAATAAGAAGAGGTTAGTAAGCTATTATTAACACAGCCTATTGCTGGTTTATGCCTCTCAAGGCTGGTCACATATAAAGAAGCACAAAAATATGATTGATGGGGTCCAAAGAAAAGTAACCATGATGGTATAAGAAGTAACGGAAGTGAGTTACAAAGCTGTCTGTCATGGAGGAAAGAAGAGAAAGGGGTTACTTTATAACAGCTTCCAAGTTCCTAAATCAGCTGGATGATGTTGATAGTAAACACTCCTTCAAGAGATACATTGCCAGAGTTACCAGAGGCCATGATCAGAAGTTGGGCAAGATGTAAAGAAATTCTGGTTTATTGCAAAGGCAGTGGATAGCTGGAATAGTTTAAACAAGGAGACATTGAATGCTGGTAGCTTACAAAGATTTAAAGGTCTCTCTTGATCATATAAAAAGTTTAAGAGACGGGGCCCACACGACTAAAATTTTCTGGCCATGGGTAAAGAATGGATGTGAGCAAATAAGGCCTTTACTTTGTCTGTTCCTGGCACTAACTCACTAACTTGTGAATCGGCAAACATGTACAAAAGAAAGAAAGAAAAGAATTACCCCAGAACCTCTTTCCAGATACTCCTGCACCCTAAAGCCATGCTACTTTCAGTAGTAGTGAAATGTGGACTCCTGTGGAGTGAGAAGTTCTTTGGCGAGACTGATACTCCCAAAGATACACTCTCACCAAAGGTCACTTCTCACTCATGTTACAACCTCATATATACATTTACAGTATATATATATATTGCATGCACACACACACACACACACACACACACACACACAAGAAATCATTACTGATTAATACCTAATTTTCTGAATGACTCATGGTAAGGTTGTGTATAAAAAAATGTACAGTTTTGTCACTACCTCAGAAATATCAAGCTGTTACTACTGTTGCCCTATATCTTGATCTATGATGCGACCTCTTCGTGATCTTAAAGTAAACATTTGATTATTTTCATTAGGATTAATGTCCCTTTCATTATTCTGCTGCTCATGCCTTTGAGAATGTTGCTCCTGTGGCTGAGGATGAAATTGCTGGTGCTGATACATCATTCTGTCATCTAGGTTTTCTACCTGAGGTGGAAGAACTACAGCTTCTCCTACCTCATTGTCAATCACCATCTCCCTATTCCTTCTATTCATATTTTCCCCAAGTATTACACCAATGTCTTGGTCAACCCACAGAGGTATTTCAGCATTGTTCATATCTTCACTTGGTTGGTGAACTTGCATATCAAACTCTTGGTCTGGCTCCATATCCCAAACCATATCCCCCAAATTTTCAGCTGGAATTTGCTGATCACTAGGAGTCTCAGTCTTATACAGGGTCTCATGGCATAATGGACAAGAATCTTGGACATACAACCATTTTCTCAAACAAACACTGTGAAAATAATGGTTACACTTTGTGATTTTAGCACTTTGCAGATTATGGAAACAGATTGCACAAACATCATCATGTTCATCAAGTTGTTCTTGTGTAGCCTCCGGTAAAGAATTGATTTTGTTTACAGCTGTGCATCGTTTCATAAATACAGTCCATCCATTTCTTGCTTCACACCATATGTTAAAGTATGCATGTATGCACATCATGAATGCCCTTATGGATCCTCCAGATTCAAAGAAATAAATCCAGGCACCATTAAAGAACAAAAGAATGCCAAAAATAAATTCTACGCTATTACCAAAAGCTTTAATGTAGTACACATAATCATCTAACTTTTCCCAAAATGTACTTCGATAAGCATCAACAAGAAAAAGTCCATATATGAGAAGAGATACCAGTGTTTTGACTATGACTTGAACTGAAAAGGCAGAAACAGCAAGTAACCATGTGGAAAGAGGATAAAATGACCACAGTACAAATAGCAGAAGTACTGGGAGAAAAACAAGAAGAGAACAAACTATCAAAGCCCGTACATGTCTGTACAAAGCTGGATTACGAGAGGCGCTTAGAGACATTAATACAGGATTTACCATATTGTGTATGAAGTGCAACATTGCTGTAAACAGAAGGCAGAAATTCCTACATAATCGAATAAATCTCTTCTCCCCTTCCATGACTGTCAAGCCACTTTGCTCTGCTAAAATAAAGAATAGAATAGCACATACAGTACCCATGCTTCTCTCATCATCTTCTACTGTTAGAAGGATCATTTGGAATACTACACCAACATAGTGACTTATATATGATACAATGCTTGTCATACCAAGAAGTGCAACAGCAGTTTCACAACCTTGTGTCATTACTGCTTTAAAGATGACATATGAAGCTTGTAAATCTAAGGCCCACAAAGACTGATATTCTCCTCTTGCATATGTAAATTCTCCGAGGAGGGTTACTACATGCTGAAGCACACGAATTATCCAGAATGTCCTTAGAACATTTGGAACATTAAGCCTAACCCATTCAGATTCTAATAGAGAATGAAGACCAAAGTCCCTCATTACCCTACGAGCATAGTGGTACCCCTCGAGGACCACTTGTGTACATTTCAATAAGTTACTGGCAACTGTGTACTTTACTATTGCCAAGGGAAGCAAGGCTGCAATCAATGGTACTGTAGAGAGTATTCCACTAGATACAGTAAAAAGCATAGAAATGGTTGGCAAAAGAAATGAAATAATAATAAGCTTATGTAACACTGGATACTGGGGACCTGAGTATAAGAGAGTAAATAGATAACCTAAAGAACCTTGAAATATATAGTTTACCATCAAAGTGGAGAAGGTCCCTCCACTGTCCCACAATGCTGTAGTGTTGAGAGAAAACATACTATATAGTACAGGTGGATGATCAGACTGTGGAGGAGATGATATATGTCGTACAGCTGCCATGTTCCCTTGATATCCAGCAACCACTACAGCCATACTTGCAACTATAAGATACACCTGTATTAAGCGTTGAGAACTCAGCAGAAATGCTACAGTTGCCGTTATATACACTGAAAAATAAAAGACAATTACTTTTGCATATACTGAAATATAATATAAAAATATTAGAAAACCATAAGCAAAATTTACTTATACAGTACATCCTTTCAAACCTAGACTAAGTGGTGTGCAAGGGTGTTGGGTGTTGATCAGGTACATACAGAATATGCAGCAAAACAAAACATATTCCCAACCCTATTTAGGATATTAAGTATTGATTAATCGAGTAAAAACCTTTGAACTTTTAGTTTTAGGTGTAAAATAACTATTTCAGGATAAATTAAGATGAATCTGTGTGATAACTTTGGCAAACATACCTTTGCCTCTTACGATATATATATATATATATATATATATATATATATATATATATATATTTCTTTTGAAAATGCCTTAATTGGAAAGCCTGTTGGCTATGCATATCTAAAACTGGGATTTACTATCGGGAGGCTTGATACATTAACAAAGAGGAATGAGTACAATGAGATGTAACTTATGAATCGTTCTAGAAATAGATAATACTGTGTGATTGAGACAGGATAAAAGTCACTAAAAAGAGAGGGGATGAAATACTAATGTTGCTCAGAAGCATGATGTAAGTTTAAGGACAATCAGCCCAGCTGAACAAGATGTGCATGGACAATCCCACTTGAATACATTAAGTACATAACACCATGAAAAGAATAACTCTGCAAGAGAAAGAGATCTGCATTAGCAACAAATTACCACAACCAGCGAAGGAAAACTTTAAAGCACTACAAATTAAAAGTAATAAATTCTGGTATAATTACCTAATAGAAACATAAATATTTTTGCTATTGTAGGAAGAATTGATGTAAACATGGGGTACTCCTCCATTCCACTGTTTGTGTCATTTTCTGCCGCCCAGTTTTCCATATCCACTATGTTAAGATGACCAAATCCTTCATCATTAAGAAAAGGATTTTCATCACTCAGAAACTTTGCATATCTGAAAAATCAGACAGGCAAAACCAATGAGATATCAGTTTACACTCCAAAATTTGAAAAGACACAGTGAAGGATTATTATGATTGGAAGTCATAATCCATTATCAGTAACCTAAAACAGAGTATTGTACCAGGAAAGACTTTAAAGTCATTGGGAGTCGCAATCCATTTATTGTTACCTAGAAAAAAGCGTAATGTGCCATACTGTGGGAAAAAGATGAGATTTTCTTCTGAAGCTGTAGAGTGGTCAATATTCTTACAGGATAAGAGAACAACTTTGTTTATACTAGAAGGGAATTGATTTCATCAAATCAGGCTGACCACAAACTGATGAAACAGCTTAATTGATTATACACCCACTTATTTTTAAAGGAAAGCATTCATTTTTCCAAGTCATGTAAAGAATAGCAAAAAAAAAAAAAAGGTCTATGTATAACAATAAAAAGCTAACTCTGTTTATATGAAATTACAAAATTATATTTACTTTCACAAACTGAAACAAAATTCAAACATCCACTTTCATATGCTACATGGTCAGGATTCTTCTAGCACAGCACTGAAAATTAACTGAAAACCATTTTACAAGTGTTCCCTTCCCTGGATTAATACTCCAAAGGTATTTTAATGGTTAGGAAGAGAACAGAATGACAATTTAAATTAGTATACTTTTTCCCTTCCAATTATCATTTACTAGATTTACGAATGTTTTCTACAGGAAAAAAGTATACGCAGTTAACAAAGAAAAAAATATGTGGAGACAGAAATAATATTAATGAATTTTCTTGGAAATATGTGACTAAATCTAGAATAAGTCACATGAAAACCCTTATTTGATATTTGTTTTGTTCATGTGCCTGACTGATAAACTGAAGTTCAGTTGTGGCATTGTTCCAAGCTTTTCCAGAATGTTTTGAGTTTATTCTGTGATTACTGATCTGGTAAATATTTTCAAGTCTTTGTTGTGTTTTTATATATCAAAGACAAAATAGACCTTCGAGAAGAATTATAAAAGTATAACTGGATTACATGTGCACTTTTGAAACAAGTCACATCCTCTGAAATAGATGATCAAGTTAGAAAACTACATAAAAGTAAACCAATAAAATTACTAATAACAAGTAATAATGAAAATAAAACAAAAATCATCAACACCTTGAAATTTCACCATTTTCATGGTGCTCATATAACTGCTGTTCTTCAGTCTGTGTATTCTGACTACTCTTGTGGTGAAGTCATTCGTTTAAATGAAAAAAAAAATTAGTTGCATGTTATTATATTTCTCTCTTAAATTATGGTTTGGCGTTTTACAAAAAGGTTGAACCTATTGAGAGTTTGGTGAAATTATTCCACTAAACTTAACCCTTATGTAAGGATATAATATTCCTGATGCTTGATTTTATTCAAATAAACTATGCGCAATAAACTTATCAAGAGTTATTCAATTATGACAAATACTCATTTATTGACTATATTAAGCAAAACTTAGTAACTATAAACATAGAAAAATGATGATATAAAATCTCACCCGACATGAAAGGCGCTCGACAACCCAAAACATGACTTCAGCACTTCGTCCATAATAAAGAGAGGTGGCACTCTTAATGCAGTGTCTATAAAGCTGAGAGCATGGGCTCGAAAAGACATTTTGGTGCTTGATATTTCAAACACGAGGATTGGCAGGTATCAATATAACTTTTACGGGGCCTTATCTCATTGCCCTTGTTTGTTTACAATTCCTCTTCGTTTCACTGGTGATCCGTAAATCCAGCTTGTGTAATGGATATACAGATTCTGGCAAAGTATATATATTGATATATATTTATCAATGAAATAAGATATATTCTTAAATTTCAACTTTTTATCACTTCTTTAGGTCTCTTTTCGTCATTGGAATGTCTTATTAAGAATTTCATCTTAAGGAGGACATAGATTCCAGATAATCTCAAGGATTGTAATTTCATTTCCATGAAATCGACCCTGATTCATTCCATTTGTGAAATCATGATTGTCATGAGAAATAAACTAATTCAAAGGTGGAACTTAACATATTCAACAAAATTAAGAAGACAATAATTCACTTAATAATGAAACACGTGTGTGTGCGTGTGTGTGTGTGTGTGTAAGAAATGTGGTCCTTGGAATTCTGATCGGGATATGGAACGCTATGGCATCATGCACACTTCATTGAACTTAGTTTAACAAATAAGTTTTCTTACATTCTGAATCAAGGCTAAATTCAACACTGTCACTCAACTTTCACATACATGCTGTCACCCTTACAACCAATACATTGTCAACTCCAGTTCTCTTTATTCACGAAAACTATAACCTCACTTGTTGAATTCTACACCAAACTTTCCCTGGTTCCTAAAGCTCTGCCCGAACCAGTTCAGTTTTATATCATTTCCTTTCCCATCAGCTCCAACCCTGCTCACCACTCTTAACAACCCCACACACCCAAACTTATTCACTCATCCTTTGTGCTCTCACCCGCTCTTTAAAGACCTTTGGTCATTCAACATTCAGACACCTTACCTGTGCCCAATCTATCTCCAGCCTCTCAACCCCAAACATTTTCCCTAACCATTCATTTTATTCCACGGACTATCCCATGCATTCACATCCGTTCATGACACACTATTTACGCCACTTTCTTCCATAAACAAACCAACCCAATCTGTCATCAAATTTTCCACCATTCACACACACACACACAGAGTAAAGGTAATGAGTAACTCATCATCTTACAAGGGGATCTACGCAAATTTCAAAGTTGGCCTGACATATGGTTAGTGAAATCCAGCGACAGCGAATGCAAATTAATGAAGGCGGGACACAGTGAAGGAAGGCCTCACTATGAATACTGTCTAGCAGGAGATAAGTTGCAGGAATCTGTGTGAGGAGGGAATGGCGGGTCCTTAAATCCGTCTCCAGGGCTCCACCATAGAACTGTGAGGGAGACAAGCTTCCTGCTGGTAAATAGTAGAACCACATTTAAGCACAAGGGTAAGGAAATGTTTAGCAGACTGTTGGCATTGCATAGTAGTGCCAAAGCTTGAATATGCTCCCTAAGTTTTGTCACTATATTAAAAGCACAAAAAACTAAAAGAGGATATCCAGAGAAGGGCATTAAGAATGATAACAGAATTAAGAGAAATGTATAGTGAGAGTATTTGTGTGTCTACATACATTATATATATATATATATTACAGATACACAACAGTTTTGACAATGTTCATATGGAATATTTCTAAAATGAAGTGAATTTACAGCATAGCTAAAGGACACATGAAAATGAGCATAAAAAAGATCAGCAAAGATGTGAAGAAATGTTTATTTAGTATGAGAATGGTATACAACTGCAAAACTTGAGAGAAAAGACGCAGACATGTTAAAAAAAAGTTCAAAGAAATTTTGTCATGCATGTGAAAGGCATGAGACTGAAAGTGATGCATGGACAGCTCTCTCCCTGGATGCATTAACTGGTATTCACAACCAGATAATCACACATGCACACAATCGATGGCAGAAGTACCTCTTGATTCTAAGTCCTGGACTAAAGCCAGAAGAAAAGTGCTTTGCTTTGGTCCAGTGATCAATAAGGGGAGGACTTAAAGCGTCGATCACTGAGTACAAAATTGGGAGAAATATATCATCTCTTTCTTTCCTACAACTTAAGTAGGTGCATGATTGCCAAGCTGACATATTCAACAATGGATGATAAAAGTTTGATTGTTTGATACAATTGAAAACTTTGTTGTATGAAAATTATTTCACAATGACAGAAGACGACGCGTTACATTGTGCTTATGTGGTGTATGACATTTATGGTTGAGTAGTAGTGCAGATGGATAAAGTTATTAAACTATAATATAGACTTGCATCTAACGAAAAGATTTTGTTGAACTTTGTTCTGGAGCGATATGATATGGAGAGAAATACCTTGAAATAACTTAATATGCGGCGGTTCGGACGAATTAAAGGCCAAGCCGGTACGCGCGTGCGCACTCCCAGCAGCCCAGGCATATAGGGTACAAGTACGGAGATATAATTTGTTTTTCTTTAAAATGCTGTTGTGCATCATAATTTTGTGGATCTGGAAGATAAAAGTTATAAGAAAGCTATCTAATTTTTACTGTATTTGATTAGATGTGATTATTTTTTGATTAATATTTCCATAGGGGTTGGACTTCGTAAGGATGCTGGTAGTGTTTATTTCGGGGTCCACGATCGTGAGAGGAGCACCAGTCTGCAAGTGGCATCGGTGGTGTACGCCGGGGGTGCACGACTCTTGTTTTTTTAAGTGATATCCTCTTCCCTGTTAATCACAGACATGGTCATTAAAGTCTACGTCTCCATGATCTCCTGCAGTCAGGAGGTGAGTGTCAGGATATAGCAGTGAATGTTTTTTACCGGCATATTTTCTTTTGTGGTTAGGAATGTCAAGCTTGGCTCAGACGTGGGCTTGGCTAGTCGATTCTCAATTAAGAAAATGGTAAGGGATGGGTACTCGGCACACAACAGCAAGTTTATTTTATTACTTTAATGTCGTGTGTGTTATATATTTATTGTGCTTAGCATTATAGTGTATTAGTGCATCGAAATGACATTCGTCGACGTAGGGGTAATGACCTTATATTTTATGTACTGAATAGTGAAGTAGTAAGGTCCTTTAGTCTTGCATGCTGTAGATTTGCAAGGAAAATGTAATGTAAAAAGTTTATGAATGGATTTTATATGCAACTTTATGCCGGGTGTTTTACAGTTACTGGGTTTAGAGTTGCACGGAAAAGTTTCTCGCTAACACCCCCATGTAGGGCGTGGTTACTTCGTCGTTAATGGCTTGTGGTCACTGTATAGTTGTCGGCCGTTGATGACAGAAGGGTGAGAGTTGAAAGCTATCACCTTAAGGTTAGAGCTTAAAGGTTGTAGTCATTGTATGGAGTACAGTGTAGTGCCGAAGCAAGCTTTGCTTGCTCTGCTTGGAGTAGTAAATTTAGATTAGCGATGGGTTGAAGAGGCATCATTGCAGCTTTTAGTAAAATTTAGGTTGCAGGTGGCTAACGTAATTAGGAATGTGGGTCATGGTCAGTGTAATTACGGCTGGGTAGTTTTCTTCGTGTTGCGGTGCAGGTCCTGGTTTGTGTAGAGCTACAGGCTATAGGGTGTGATCGATGTAGGATAGTGGGTCGTGGTTATTGTAGGGTAACAGGTCATGGTTATTGTAAGGTTGCGACCTAGTGCAATGGAGGTGGGTTGATGTCTCTGATTGTCTGTCTGTAGCATTATCAGTCATTGATGATTGAGTATCAGAGATTCTGCCCTCTATAATTTGATAAACATGGTCCAGATAGTTGGGAGAGTGGAAGGTTTACTCTAAATTTCAAGCCTTTATTTGAAGGAATCAGTTAGTTACCTTAGTACTGACATCCTTGGGAGGGGGTGGGAGGGGGGATTCTTTATCATTTGCTTGCAGAATATTAAAGATGTGCTGACGTCTCCAACCTGGCTGGTGGTGGCGCGTCAACACCCATGGGTTCACTTCCTACTGGTTTCTGGGATTGGGCTGGAGAGTAAACCGGACGTGTCAGCATTTAAGTCATTAGAGGTGTTTAATCTTGCAGGCATGCTAAGATTTCGAGACCTTTTTCATAGGCAATTTAAGTTAGGGTTTATAGAAAAAAAAACCCACAAAAGACCTAACCCAACCCAGATAGAAATGTTTTCCAAATTGAAATGCGCTTGTAGCTTATTCTGCTAAGTATGGCATTAGATGAAGTTCTTTGAATTATTTTTACCTTTAATCCCTTCGGTAATCTTGAACACCTAGATCAAGTCTTATCCTAAGTGACGGTAGTACTAGTATATTCCTCAAGTGGAAACACTCGCTGTGCTTTGTTACGCCATAGAAGTAGCTCTAGTGTTCATGTTTATATGTTCTTCTGTTTTATATAGCGTTAGAGCCTTTGTATGATCTGCTTGTGATCTCATTTATTGTAGGCAGGTTGGTGATATAAGCGACAGAAGTGTACCTTGCGGTATGCCGATCCTCACGTAAGCTCAGTTTGACCTTTCATCTTCCAT
>JAUUDZ010462640.1:0-12146 GCA_032361705.1 Panulirus versicolor | reverse complement strand
TCTTAACCTTATCAATTTCCCGTGCACCCTTTCTTCTAATGTCTCCCTACACCCTTTCATACCTCCTTCAGTATTCTTCCCTTATATATAATTATCTCACATTAGTTATCTCATTCTGTACAGTGACCCAGAAGTTTCACTTGCAGAACCACTTATCATTAAGTCTGTAAGATTTCGTCTAATTATCATCTTTGTCAACCATAATTTATCTATTGAACGTTTAGCTTTAGCGACCTTATCGTCTTCAATGCCGTTTTTTAACCCCCTGGAAGATATGACAAATGGCCGTCACTTCCTCTTGAAGTTAATACATTCGTTTAGATTCGCTGTCCTGAAGTCCTCCAGTCTCGCTGAGGTTCCAGTATGAGAGGGGGATCTCGGTGTCTCAGGGGGATTCCAGTCCTTCAGCCATGGGTCCAGTACCCTCGCCCAGACCACCTTCGATCGTGATCTCTCTGGGACAACGACCGATGCGGCACCCTCCGCTCCGCCCGTCCAGCAGCGAGGTGTGATCTTGGACCGCTCAACCTTCCTGAACACGTGTTGTTCCCGCCTTCCTTCCTAACCTCGTCGATTCCCCTCAAAACAAGCTGCTGTCTGCTGCTGTGTGAGAATTTGTTGCCGGCATTTAGTGGTCACTACGATATGCTCTTTAGCCAGTCGCAGGAGCTGGTGATCCCAGTCCCCGATGATCAACCATTATTCTACAGGCATCCTTCCCTCGCCGCGCTTGCACTGGACTGCGGGCGAACCAGTGCTCGGTTGTCTGCGGCAATCCTTGTGGCGACTTTGACGTCGCCAGTGCTTTGACCTTAATGGGGCTCCTGACGGAAAATTCTCCTAGTCTACTTGACCAGTTTACTGGAGTGTCTTCCTACAGAGAGCATCCGTCATACCAGTATCCTGTGCCTTTTAATCAACACGGCTACGTCTTCCTCCCTCCCCTTGCACTCTCGTAAGCTCCCGCTGGTGTTGCTCCTTACATCTGTAGATTCAAGTGTTCTGATATTCCTAACCATTGTGTCAAGTGAAGACCTGTCTCGCCTTAGACTTTCTGACTTTAGTTAGGATTATTCGAGTTGACCTGAGGGTTCCAAATATATCAGATGTCCCGAGGTGAGTGGCCAGGGGACTCTTCTATCCCCCACCGTCGAAGGAAAATCAGTTTGCACCGCACAGTTGCCTCTGATCCCTGACACTCTCAAAGGGCTTCAGTCTCTAAGGGTGTTCCGATCTCTTAGGGATCCTAGTTTTCTTGGAGGTTTCAGTCTCTGAAGGGGTTCCAGTTTCTCTGAGACTTCAGACTTCTTTGTGTGAGAAACTTTTGATTATGGGCACGAAAATGTTTGAGTACCAGCTGTACATTTACACACACATAACATGCACACACACATACGTATAGAATTGTTTACACCTCTGCTGAACATTGTCCGTCTTAATATAACCATTAAAAAGGGAATTGTTTTTTTGGGGAAGTTCTGCTTCTGATAAGTGTTTATCTTGTGCTCATTAGTCATGCCCAACATTTCTACCAGGTTCAAAGCAAATCGTTTGGTATTGAGAAGCTATGTTAGAGATAGGATAGTAGATGTAGGGTTTTTAGGATGTGGAGGTATGCCAAGCCAGAGAGTCTTTGCAAGTGGTTTGGTGAAAAGAGGAGAGGTGGTGAATGCCTTACGTAAGATGGAGTGTAACAGAGCGGCTGGAGTGGGTAGGATTGCAGCTCAATCATTCAAGAAAGATGGTAAGTGTTGTTGGCTCATTAGTTAGGATATTTAGTGTAGGTGTGGCTTATTGAGGTGAGGTGCATAAGGACTGGCAGAATGTCTGTCTAGTTCCATTGTATAAATGCTTTCCACCTCTGCAACCTATATTCGCAGATCCCTCCTTCCCTCAGCAAACATGACACTGACGAAAATTTCATGTTCGGTCAGTAGCGTGCGGGATGCAGACGAGAAAAGGCTAACTTGTACACGTCTTGAGTGTAGCTTCAGATGGGTGTGTGTCTGGTGGAGTCTTGTTTAAGAGTGGGTTGGGAAGGCCGTTGTTCATTGTATGTCGTGTCATTATGGTGTGAATATATATTAGTGACCTACGTCCAGCGTCCTACCAACTCAACCATCTGAAAGTGCTCTCTCGAGCCAAGTACTAGTTGGCCTATTTTTTTTTATGTGGATCCTGGAATCACCCATCCGCCCAGAGCTACAAACACAGAATCAACATATCTCGAGAACTCTCAAGACCAAGATAATTCCTCCACACTGATGCCACTGATAATTTTCTCTTCATTGCTCCTGTGTCTACCCCCTCCTTCGCCATACGTTGTGACCTGTGTCCACAGCAGAAGGCACATGGAAGGGGATTCTAGGGCAGGAAAGTAAAGGTATTTATACATATGAGTGAGGAAACTGCGTGGAAAATTAAACACAGAAACCCCAACCTTTGTATTGCTTCGAGACGGTATCAAGGATACCGTAATAGCGACCGCAGTATACGTAGAAAACTAGACCTCACTCCACCTGAGAAGGGTAAAAATGTTGGCCTGAGCCGCACTGGACTGTTGACCGTACCTGAACCTAACTAAAGGTTAAGGTTGTCAGAGGTGCTTCTGCATATTAGATGATGGTAAAACTAGAGATGCTTCCAAGCTCTTCAGAGTAAGACGTGGCATCCCTAACCTTACCCAGCATAGTTAAGTTTCATGTTTACGGGTCTTAACTTTGAAAAAAAAAAAAGTGTGTGTGTTTATCTACTCTTGCCACATCAATCCATAAGTTTTCGTTCCCTTCCACTATGAAAATGTCTCGTTAGGAGACACTAGTCTCTTGCTTTTTGAATTCGGTTGTATTCCTCAGGCTAATAGTTCCAAATTCCTCAGATGAATCGGGTTTCAGTTTTGCATATATTCTCGTCTTCGCTATGACTGTTTAATCGGCTTAACGTTTTTGTCTACTTTTCCCGATGAGTTTTAGTCTTTCTCGAATCAGTTTCATATATATATATATATATATATATATATATGTGTGTGTGTGTGTGTGAGAATTAAGACATATTGTGAAATACAGTAAGTTCTGTGCTTACCGACATAAAAGGGAGAACATTGTGTTGGTGGCACCATCGGAATGTTTTGGTATGTTGAGTTAGCTAATGTCTCAATGATCAGTGGCGTTCACATGACACCATCACACGTCCCCATGATCAGGGTACCTCGCATGGTATCCCCGCACGTCCCGATGATCAGTGGTGCTCATGTGGCACCTCCACAAGTTAGTTCTCAACGGACTCCATATGGTATCCCCACACGTCCCCATGATCAGGGTACCTTGCATGGTATCCTCACACGTCCCCATTATCAGTCGAGTTCATGTGACATCCTCACACGTCTCCATGATCAGCAGGATTTACATGGTATCCTAACGTCCTCATGATACGTACGTACACTTGGTAACACTACCGTAAAAAAAAAAAAAAAGTTTCTACTGACCAAAATTTGTAATATTGGATTCCTTCGAATTCGTTGAAAAGTTTTAGTTAGTTGCCATGGTCCTCAATTTAGTATGAAGTGTTTCGATGCATACAAGCAAGTGCGTGTGCTCACACTTACGCTCACGTATGTATGTGTACACAAGCGCATGAACTCTCGCACAAAAACAACAAAGCACACACAAACAAGGAATGGGGCACCGCAATTGTAGAAATGTTTCCCGGTATTGCATCGTGCAAATAAGTGGCAATTACACACACACCTGGCTTAGACTGGGGTGTTTATGTATGTACACGGTTTAAAGCTGGGGCAAAACGATTGTAAAACAAATAGTAATCGCGCCCAGGTGGGAACACAGGTACCTTGAGCTTCAAATACAGAGGATAGGTTGAAAGTGAGAGAAGTGTAGTGTAATAAAAAAAAAAATGTTTAAAAAACGAAACATCTTAAGGACGCACAATGTAGATGTTAGAAAGGCGCTCAAGCCTGTCAACATTTGAAGTGTATTGAGACAAGAGAAAGAGTATGGGAGGATAAGAGAAAGAGAAATGGCGAAACTTCAAATATTGTGGACGAGGCGGGAGATAAGCCAAACCTCTTCCATATATATTCATCAGTAATGTCATTTAAAGAACCGCTAATCAGGGTAAGGGATTCGGAGGGAAGGGTTGTAGGGGATAATGTAGAGATATGCGAGGAGCTGAATGATAAATTTCGGGGTGTTTCGCAGTGGATAACACTATATCGCCAACACCACTGAGATGGAATGGGGAAGAAGAAGTCTTGGAAAACTTTAAGGTATCGAAAATACAAAAAGTGTATTCAAGGCTTGTGGCCCATATGATGTTTATGGTCTTCATGACGTTTTCCCATATTTGCTGAAGAAGGTTTCATATACCCTTCATGAACCGACTAAAATGCTGTTCAAGATGTTGCTGGAACAAGGAAAACTGCCAAGGGTGAGGAAGAAGGCAAATGTTACACGTATTATCAGATTAAGAAAGGAGGGCTGGGCAGTTGCGCTGAAGTGTAAACTTGTCTGCTTGTGGCCTTGAAAAGGTAATCGGTAAGCAGGTGGATGACTTCTTGCAAAGGAGAAACTGCATTAGTAGGGGACAACTCTTGTGTAAGGAGATGTCGTGTGTAGCGAGCCTCTTAGGCTTCCATGAGAGAGTGAGCTCCGTTTTAGACATGAAAATGGGATCGGTGGATTGAGTTCAGTCTGGACTGACTGAAAGCATTTGACACTGCCATATACAAGCTTCATCAAGAAGCTAGATCATCTGACTGGAATAAGGAGGAGACGCGTTAGAATGTCAGAAAGTTACCTTATTATAATGAAAGAAAGAATGCATGTCAGAGGAACTTTTTGGAAATGGGTTGGGGTTCATTGGTGGCGTGTTGTATTGTTCAACCCTTGGACCACTGCTGTTCTTGATTTATGTTAATGACTGGTAAGAAAGAATGGACCGCCATCTAAATATGTTTGCGGATGATGTCAAGGTTATGAGGGAAGTAAAGATTGAAAGGCCTGCAATAACTTAGAGGGAAACCTAAACAATCTCCAAAATTGGTCTGGTAAATGACCACAGTGCAAATAGACCCCAGTAAATGCAAAGCAATGTAGATAGCGCATGCAGAATGAAGGCCTTAATGTGAAGGTTATATAGCAGGAAATACGTCCCGGGAATGTGTGTGAAGGCTGTTGGAGTCGACATTGTACCCAGCCTGTTAACCTGTTGCCGGCGTTCCATCGCAGGAGAATAGTTAAGGAGTCTATGTTCAGGTAAATATTAGAATTACTTTCAAGGATAAGGAAATACTCTGCACACTATTCAGATCCTATGTTAGGTCAAAACTAGATTCTGCCTCTCATCTAAGTTTGGTCACCACACTAAAAGAACTAATAGAGAAGGTCTAGAGGAAGCCAAAAAAAAAAAAAAAAGAGGTACCAGAATTAAGGGAAATTGGTTTTGGTGAAAAGCTAGACACCATCATTTTGTCCAACATGAAACCGAGGTGAGTACTGGGGTCACCTGACCCACCTTTTAACAGACATATACCAGTTTGATGAGGCAGACGGCGAACAGTTCTTCGAAGGATGCAGGGATAAAACAACAAGAGGTTATAACATAAAGGGAAGGGAGAAACTTGTCTGTCAACATAAAAAGGACATGTATGCGAGCAAGGGATGACTGTGATAAACTTGTGCGGTGGTAGATGTGTCCGTCATACAGAAATTTGGAAAGTTGTTGGATAGTAGACAAAACTCAACAGCTAGAGTCCCTGCAGTGTAGAATGCCCTTCCCCGTACGGTACGAACACGTAATTATTTACAAACTTGGTGTGAATAATTACCGAAACAAACTTTTAAGAAAGAAATGCCCTGCTCTGTTCTATCTTCGTCTCATCTGCTCGTTCGCCTCATAATTAATGAGAAAATGTACAAGCTCCTCCTCCTCCTCATTAATGAGGCATCGCATCACGTCGTGGCATCCTAGGACAAGGCTAATTTCCATTCCCTCACTTTATTCCCTCATTAACTTGCAGGTGGGGTGGGGGTCGCTCCTGCCATACGTGAATTATCCATGAGGTTCTTCAGGAATGAGGAACTCGTTAAATATTACTCATCGTTTGAGGGCAGATTACCTATTCATAGACCACGATATTTTTTTTTCTTATTTTTTAGGTCTAACGTATTCAAATGTCGACCTAGGGAAAATGAAATTGTACTGCAAACACGTTTCTCTCTCTCTCTCTCTCTCTCTCTCTCTCTCTCTCTCTCTCTCTCTCTCTCTCTCTCCCTCTCTCTTAGGAAGGACATGAAAGCTCTAATACAAGTATTGCACGCATTACCAAGTATAGATTGAAAAAAAGGTAACATGATTTGATGACGATGAAAAGCCAGAAAGTAATACTAAAACAGTCCGCTTCGTCTCATTAAAGCCGAGTACCCTATGCAATACTGATCGGTACCCTATACAGTCACAACCAGTACCCTATACACTCAAGACTAGTGCCCTGTGCAGTTAGGGCAGGTGATCTAACTGTGTATATCTGTAAGGCCTGGTGCCCTGTACAATAATGATCATTCCCCAATAAAGTAACGTTTAACGATCACCTGTTAATTGAATCATCCAAGCCAGGATTATGGTTGGCTTACCTCTCGCATCTGTGTTTCCCCAGCTCATCCCGTCTTTCCCAGCTCAACCCACACTATTCCCCAGTCTTTAGCTCCATCCTAATTCACCCGACTACCTTCCAGCTCAGTCCTCGGCTTTTCAACACTTCTCGTCTCCTCCTCTGCTTAACTCTCCTCTTCCTATACATTCCTATCACCTGCCTCCATTCCCAATTCGCCTCTCATATCCTCTTTGTTCCCAGTTCCTCTCGCCACTTCTCGGTATCTTCCAGCACTTACCATCGTACCTACGGACATTTTAAGGAAACTTGTATCCATTAATACTTCCTAGTTTTTCCCAATTCTCAGAGTACCTTTTAGCAACTCCCAGGACGTATACCAGTTCCTCCCAAGCACTCTCAGCAGCTCCCAGCGCACACCCCTTCCTGCTTAAGGTAGTCTTTTCCAAGAAAGGTGTGTGGCTCTGGCAGGTTGACGGGCGTACTTTTCCGCTGATTGAACAATAGACATTACCGATGATTGAAGACGCAATGGAAACCTTTTTCTCCTTAAGCAAAACGTTACGACCCATAACCCACAACGACCCTGTACGACGACAGTACGACTCTTGAGCGCGATTGCTGTCCACTGACCCGACACAAGGGTCGTACCGTTGTGTACAAAAGGGATTGAGGAAAAAGCAGGACTTGGAGAGAAACACCAGGTCATAGTCTGGTAGTGACCTGTCCAGGTCATAGTCTGGTAGTGACCTGATCCAGATCCTAGTCTGGTAGTGACCTGATCCGGGTCATAGTCTGGTAGTGACCTAATTTCAGAATCCTCTCTTGATAGGATCAGGCCTTTAATTATCCTCAATTATATCGACTCTCGTATTCTGACTCCAACACTAGCGCTATGCTTCCTGCAATCGCCAGATTTGTACAGCATTTCGCTGGCAGTTTCATTGCATGTAGGAGTATTTACGAGTTTCTTCAATTAGTTACAGGATATCAAGCATCAGGACATGAGGAATTAACAAGAAGCTGCATCGTTTTACCTACACAGACAATATATGTTAACAAAGGAACTGGTGAAAGTTAGCAAAGAAAGGTAACACGAGGCGTGTTAACATAGCACAGCATGGGTGTGTGTCTGTGTGTTAACAAAGGAGCAAACTAACGCAGGAGAATGTAAACACGGTTAGTTATTAGTGTCCGTGTTAACAAAGTGCCAATATTGTCATGTTTACCCATTAATTCGCGAACATATTAGCATACAGATTGGTAAACTATCGGTTTAACAACCTGACCCAAAAAAAAGTTAAAGTACATTCGCCTCGCCTCGAACGCTGTTGCGTACATATTAACGGATTACCATACAAATTATCACATTAGGAATTTTTCTTTTTAACGAATGGGTTAAAAAGTCGGGCATATTTAGCGTCGTGATTAGCAACTACGGACATAGTGGAGATGAGTTCAAGATTAGGAAATACGATTCGATAAAGGCAAGCAAGATGAGCATGTGCTTGATATACATACATTTAGATGCAAAGACGGGGTAAGATAGAGTAAGATCTGTGGAGATGTGAGAGCTGATAGAAGAACCGAGTATCTTGATTTAAGAATCATGGGTATTCACAACGGATTTAAGGGTGTGAGATCCGCGACCTTATGGCTTGAGAGCTATGCCTTAAGGGATTGAGAACTATTTAAGATATGAATCGGGGACTTGAGCCTTGTCATTCAAAGACTTGAGCATTATGACTAAAGGACTTGGGACATGACGTAAGGATTCCAGATCAAAACTGTATATATATATATATATATATATATATATATATATATGTATCCACTAAGAGCTTCCCAGGACTTAAACAGAGAAGCCATATTTATCACCGCCACCTGCAGGTTTGGGCGCGCTTGAGGGAAGGCAACTCAGCGTGACGTGTCTGACATTATCTCCTGGAGGAGGAAAACGGTGTTGTTTACACTTTGATGACCTGACGAGGACGAGGAGGCCCTCCATGTGGCCATTAAGGATGGCTCTTCTACCACCGCTGTTCGTCTGAGAGACACGACCATAAAGAGTTTTAGCATCATTTCATGAACTCCATGATCACGATGGTGCGGCCCTCAAGCATGACCTTACGACCCTTAAGCGTGATGATACGACTATCGGATATCGGGATGGCCCCGTTACCCTTCTGGGGTGAGTCGGAGGCTAAGTCAGGATCCGCAAGGATTTTTACCGTCGTGCTCGAGAGGTTCAAGTTTTGCCATCTACCGTTTAGATTAAGTGGGACATTAACTTCTAGCTGTGTCAACGAGCTCCTGTGTTAGCCTGCTCCTTGGTTAGCACACCTCATCCTTAATTTCCAGCTGTGTTAGCATGGTCTACTGTTAGTCGGCTCCTAAATTCACCTCGACGTTCATTTATGGCTGTGTTGATACGGTCTGCTGTTAGAATGCTCATATGTTAGAATATTCGTATTGTAGTGTGCAATCATTATGACATACTTCCTTGTTAACGCCCTGCGCTCTTGTGCTTCACGTCTTATAACTTAGGTTACGATGCTCGTAAATGTTCATGAATGTAATGAAATTGCCAGCGAATTGCTCTACAAATGTGAGCATTATAGGAAACGCAGTATGTTGGCGTCAGAATTCCTATTAACGAATGAGTTTTGCTGTGAGTGAAATTAAAGACTTGTTCCTATTGAGATAATTTTTGTAACTGGGTCAATACCAGACTGTGACCTGTTTCTCTTATCTTGTTTCCCATGAACTTTTTGCAGCAGGACTTTACGACTCTTGGGTCAAGCCCTTCGTCCACCCATCACGCCAGAGGGTCGTGTCGTCACACTGTGTGTCTTTTACGGCCATGGATCGTAACGTTTCGCTTGAGGGGGGGGGGGGATAAAAGTTCCCCATCCGTTCTTGTTACCTTATCGCTCATTAAAGCACGAGAGAGATGCCATCCAGTGTCATACATCATGGAAGTGACTACTCGGTTCCTCGCTGTGGGTATTACTCCCAAGGTCTCGCGTTCTGTACAGGAAACAGAAAATGAGTCCAAGACGTTCTAACGAGTGGTACTCTTTCCTCGAGTAAACCCAGTGTTTACCAACTATGAATAATCCAGGAGGAAGGACGTGTGTGTGTGTGTGTGTGTGTGTGTGTTTGAACCAGATGCTGGGACGCGCGCGCCTGAAGGTCGGATGATATAAATATACACGACACGAGGAACTTCCTTTTGCCAGAGTTGTGGGTTGAATTATTTAGCCCTACTCCTCACCATCTAATCCCTCACTCCCTTTCCTACTCCTCCCCCCGTACCGTCTGAATATCATCTGAGACCTCTCATTATCATCCGCTATGACTCGTTACCTTCCAGCGGTAAACAGCTTGTCCCAGCATTTGTCGGTACCTCCCAGCGCTTCGCAAACGTTCACAAGACACTCCTCAGCATCTCCCAGCGCTTCTTTTATATTTTTTCTCTACTTCTCACATTGCTGATCGTTTCACGTATGCTGATCATATCTCAGTACCTCCACAGGAATTCCTGGTGCTTCTAGCCCTCCTAAGCACTACCTGCCACTTTTCAGCCCACCCCAGCGCTTTTCGATACCTTTCAGTTCCCAGAGATATAAGACCTCGTATCATTCCAGCAGAAACTCCTCCCAGGAATTCCCTGCTATGCCAGCGCTTTTATTCTATATTAATTCTATAAAGAAAAACAAAACTTTCTCCCAAATTCAAAAACCAGACGGTAAATGACTCTTCTCTTCACTACTTCTTTGCCTGTTGCCACTTCTCCATCTGCTCTCTTCATTGACGTTCCCATCTATTCTCTCATTCTCCTCTTGCCATTCACCTTCCTGCAAGGCATATTCTTATTTTTCCATAACGTTTACCGATAATTTCTCATCCCAACTCTTATCTGCCCTCGTTTTCAGCCCCCGATTTGTCCTCTTGACCTTCTACTGCATCCTCTCGTACAGCTCCCAGTCACTCGTGCCCCTTCCCTCTAGGTAATACCCATACAACTCTCTCCTGTGTCAGAAACAGCGTAACTTCCTCCACTCGCTGCCCTATCTCACATCCCACCTTCCGCACGCCACACACTTCTCTCTCGCATGAAAATGCTACTTCCTTAAATACTTCCTCACCCTCACCTTAGGTTACGGGTGCTCTCATCTTTTGCCATTTTTCATCCAATCTTTCCTGGCATCACCTCGCATCGGTCTCGTTTCTAAGCTCACTTTAACCAGTCTTTTCCCCTCAATATGATTTCCTATTTTTCTAATGTCTTTACAAAATTTGATCCTTGTCTCCATCAGGAAGTGATCAGACATTCCATCAACTGACCCCATTAACTCGTATACATCCAGAAGTCTCTCTTTAGCAAGATTATCAATTGGAATGTAATCCAATTCTGCCCACTCGCACCAAACTCGCTTACCTATGTAAGCTTATTAATGTTTACATTTTCAAACCAGGTATTGCCAGTCGCCATTCTTTTTACAGCACACATCCCATCTCCACAAGTTGTGCACCGGTTTCATTCACACCAGGTACCCTGTGCTCTCCTGTTGCATTCTCGACTCCCGTCACTCATTCTTGCATTCAAATCACCCATCATTATCACCCCATCCTTCGCATAAAAATTGCTGACGTACTCACTCGGCTCCTCCCAAAACGCTCGCCTCTCCTCCTCACGCCTCTCGCTTCCAAGTGCGATAGGCACTAACAATCGCCCGACTCTCATGATCCACTTTTATTTTCACTTACAAAATCTGTGGCTTCCAGTAGGAGTGCCTTCCCTTTCTGTGCTCTTACCCTCATCCTGACCTCACAAACTCTACCCCAGGTACGTTCCCAAACCATGCATCCCCCTTCCCTTGAGCTTACTTTCACTAAAAGCCAGAACATCCAGTTCGTCTCCCCAAACACACTACCTAACTTTGACCCTTTAGTCATCCTCGTTACATGTACGCTAGCGCATGAACAAGCACACACGTCACATATACGTATATACATATATGATTATAAGATACTAACACACACACACATACGACAAACTAGTACGGATCGGTAAATATTCTAAAGTAATCTATGTATATATAAAGCAGGTTTACCTCCTCTGAAATTTCATTACCGCCCAGTGTACACATTTTGTGTGGGGGTTCATATTTCACAGGGGGAACAGCTCACGGCCACTGCACCACTGTGGCCAGAGTCGCATAAAGGACAAAAAAAAAAATGTCCATCGTACATGTGATCCACTGAAGGTATTCATAACGTGTTGCTTTCTATTAATGGTGTTCAACGAAATGTACGAAAACTGTGCTGACCTTCATTTCCATGAATCGATGAAAACTAATATCATGCATTTACTTTATAGATCACCAGTTAGGTACGTTTTATTACTGCAAGGTCTCGCGGCGAGAAACAAAGATCATGACCACGACTGTTTGTGTCGAGCAAACCTGAGGATAAAAGTCAGTAAAGTGTAATTACCTTACCTCACCTTTGGTTA
>JAUUDZ010462629.1:0-12146 GCA_032361705.1 Panulirus versicolor | reverse complement strand
CTAAGCTCGTTATTCACTTCCTTGCATCTGTCCACGATCAGTACCCCTAACTTTAAGCTAGATGCCCGAGCTATACTCGGTCTTGCTTTTATGAGAAATTTAACCATACCTCGAGCTTCCTTTTAATCAGGAACTGTGACGTAATCTACTTTTTCTTCTTTATTCCCTTTATCTGATCTGTATATTTCCCTGGTTTTCTTCTTTTAATCTAGATATTAATCTTCTTGGGCAGTTTCGTTTCTTAGAAGCTTCGGTTGTATAATTGAAATCGTTATCCACATATTTTGCTACATATACGAAGAGTTCAGTGAAATAAACCCATTATTCCTCCCATTAATCTCTCGCTGTGATACGAGAAAGTGTACAAATTCGTACATTTTGGTAGGTTTTCTGTACTCTGAATATGTAACTTTCCAGTCTTCTGTGTCTAGGAATGGTAATCCACTATCCTTCCCCACCTACACTGTAAACTGTATATCTAGGAATGGTAATCCACTATCCTTCTCCACCTACCTGCACTGTAAACTGTATATCTAGGAATGGTAATCCACTATCCTTCTCCACCTACCTGCCTGCACTGTATATCTTGTGTTCTCGGGTATTACATCTATCAAGTCAACATATCTCTGCCACGTAGTTTTCATCCTCGTATGGTTCATGTCTTTATGCAAGTATGAACATTTTATGCAGCATGTCGCCTAATGAGCTGTTGCTGGAAATTCGATTCTTGCTTATTGCATTGTAGTATAATCCATGTTGAGATTCATCACGCTTACAACTGTATTGCCCCTCCTTTGTTCATCGGACACTTGAGTGATGAAAGTCTTTGTCGAGTCTGTGGCTAGATGACGCGTACCAAAGTTTGAGGCCCTAACTTGGCGAGGACACCAATATCGGATATGAAATGACTTGATCCTCAAAGCTTCCCGTTCATTGTTAAATGGGCATTGTGCATAGCATTTCTGGACAGGAAAAGAATATAAATCCTAGTTAATAACTTTAAATGATGCTTCATTTAACAATCATGGTGAACAGGGAATTACTGTCTTTCCATACGGAAAACGTGGAGTGCTACTCAAGATAGGATTTTAAAGGTGAGAAGCTGTTGAGTCTGTATTCAATTCCTACATTTGTGTGTGTTACTGGGAGAGAGGTTTACGCTCGTCTTTTGTCTGTAAAATCTGTATATGTACCATGTAACCTTCACACAAATATCACACCCCAGCCTAAGCCAAGTACCTAATGGTTGACCCAAGTTTTGGGGGAAGAATAAAAGTAGTTTTTCGGCCTAACCCCGCTTCCAGGGTTCGAACCTGGTTAAGCCCGTACGTGAATTGTGAGCAGCAACGCTATCCATTACATCATTGATGCTCGCGTGAACATTTGTATGTTAGAAGAGTAGATATTTGCACACCGTGAAGAGAAAAGATCGAGTGGTGATCTTATCACAACCTTTAAGTTCTTAAGCCAGCTCGTTAACTTGGATATTAAGTTCTTGTAAAGATGAAGAGGAAAAAATAACAGGAAACACCACTATATTAAAGAAGTTTGTTATAGCGTATTTCTATGGTATCGATTATATATGGATGAATGGAAGGGTTATGAAAGGGTAAATGTGAGCAGCTTACAGAAATTTGAAAAGGGAGAAAAAAATTGGAGTTGATGCCCAATTGACGATAGAACTCCGACTGAACAGTACATACAGGTGGTTACATACGTATTTACACGCTCTCACACGCCAGTAGGATCCAAGTTAAGCTGAAAAGGTTTCTAGATTCCTTGATGTACAATCTGATATCAATCTTGGTCTTTTTATTCTTATATTATAGGTAAATATGCATCGCAACCCATCTCGAAATAATGACTAAATTACTCTGTCTGATTTCATCAACTACGAAGTCTGATCTTTCTATGATATGGAACACTTGCAGAGTTATGCCCTGAACATTGTGTATATCATGGTGAACGGGATCGATTTGAAGATTATTTTAACATCACCCGAATTCCTAGCTGAACTTCAGTGGGTAACAACGCCAGTGATTTCTCGATTATTCATGAGACTTTAGTATTTGACCAAACTTTTCTTCAAAAGCATTATTTGAAGTGCAACACAGACTTGACAAAAGGAGTATAATTCTTTACGTGATCCACCTCGACGCTGAATAATTTCAAATGTCTGAGGGAGTTTTTTTTTCACACACACACTCACACACATATATATATATATATATATATATATGACCACGTATTGGGAATGAGACTTGATTAGGTCATTTGAATGTTGTTAATCAAATTATATTAACATGTAAATCAGAATATCATCCATGTCACGTAAATAAATCAAATTAAGCTCATTGGACAAGGCTTAAGAGGATTTTGCTCAATTGATTAAACATTGTGATGCATTTGACAGAATATACAGCACCGCGGGGCAGTTGCAGTCTGGCATGCACGAGAAATCCTGTGTATTTTCTGGTTGTTCTTTGGGTTTGTATCATTATTGAAACCCCTCGACTTTTGAAGGTCGATTTCTCGGGTAATCTTCGTGTCTCCCTAGTCTCTCTCAAGGACTCTAGTTAGGCTCACTTCTGTTGAACCAGGTTCTTTTCAGTCATTTCAGAAACTCTTTGATAGTTTCATACTTTTCCTAAGCAATCTAAAAGTAATTTTCAAACTTCTTAGCCTCGCTTCATATCTTCCAAATAGGACACAAGTTCTTCACGGTTTCTCTCAAATATCGTATCGTGTATATAATTGAAAAAATATCTTTTTATCATTTGACTTTCCGAATTGATGCTAAAAAAGACGGAGGGTTTCGCCGAGAGAAAATTTCCCTAAATATAATATAGATTGAGGGAGGAGAATTGCAACTGAACCTCTTGGGGTCTGTCAGACCAGCAATCCTGTCAACGACCGAGTGGCTAAACCACTTCCTGCGGATGAACGTATGGAGAAGAAATCGTAGGAGGTTATTCTACGTGATTCTGGCAATCCGTTTTGGTCAAAAACTTCTGTAAAACTACAGATCTTGATTATCTGTTAGTGTGTCGCAAACCACCTCGAGGGGACGAAGTGGTCTGCTGATGTTTGAATTCCTCTCTCTCTCTCTTGCTTCCTTTTCGGCATACATACGCTGCCAAGAAACGTCATCCGATGCTACATGGAGAGAAAAGAAGATTTATCATAGAAAATCATTGCAGTTGAGAATAACTATTTGCCGGGGATACTCTCTGCATTAAATAATACATTATAGTTGATCAGACAAGTGCTAGCCTTACGTATTCAGGTATCGACTGGACTGATGGAAACCTTAACAGGAAGATGCAAAGATGCAACACAACAGCGGTTTGCAAACTAATGCAGTCAAGACTGTCCACTGATCTTTCACTTTACGGTAAAGCACAGGGATATTATATTCAAATTTCTAAATAGGCGCTCGAGTCCTGTATCTAGAAACTTTGTGCGTATGAGCCGCCTGCACAATTGTAAAAGTGTACGTGATCTCTGAATTATCTCTAACATCAGGAAGAGGTGCTACACATTTTTTTTTGCAGTTGTTGATTGTAGCTTGATGTTGTTGGCCTCCATGACCTTCGCACTTAATGGGTCGACGGAATAAACCAGCAAACCAGCCAGCTTGGTGCTACAGGCGCAGAGGAATATCTTCTTAAAGTTTTTACTGCTGTCTTTTCAAGAAATGACAAAATAACAAAAGCAGGGAAAATAGCAAAAGATGACAAAAGTAGGGAAAAATAGCAGAAATAACAAAAGCCCGGGGAAATAAGATTTAAGAATAAAAATCGGGATATTCATGAAGGGCAGCACAGCATGGAGGAGGCTGAAACGGCTTGACATGAATAAGTTAAGACGAAGCGGCAGTTGTGGTGGAGACGATGAGAGAAGGAGACTCCTGACCACAGGGGTAAACGTGAAGAGGGACTTAGGGAGAGAGTAAGGTCCTCGATTCCCTTTAGACTGGATTCTACTCTCAAAAATGAGTTGGCAGTAGTACAAAGGAAGATGGAATCTGTGGAACCTTTTAAATTGCTGCATCAAGAGTGATGGCCGGAGATGTAAGTAATAGGACATTAGTCCCTGTTTAGTCTTTGTGATAGCAAAACGGATCCGAAATAGTGAACATGATATAGAATAAAAGCAAATAGGTAGTTTAGGAGAAATGCTCTAGGCATAGTTTACTACAGAATCCCAAAATAACGTCAGCCGTGAAGTATTTGTCTAGTCTGTTATTCGGTGGGATTCGCCACAATTTAGTGGAACGAGCTGCTAAGTAGCGGAAATTGCAACTATCTAGCGTATAACGCTACTATTTGTCGAAGTTCGCTGCTGTTAGCTTAACTCTGTACAATTTAGTGGAGCTTGATGTTACTTAGCGGATTTCCCTATTAGCGGGATTTGCAGTTCAGAGGAACTATATTTCTGGAACGTTTGTTTTAAACTTCTTAATTTACGCTTTTACGCTTCCATTTGTGCCATATAATTGTCGCGTGAAACTCCTAACCTCAAGATTATGCAGCTTTGCTTTGGTGTTATCAACCAGGTATTTCAGGAACTGAAATTCAGCACAGTGACCTAAGTTTACGGATAATGAGCAACAGCGTATGATTTTTCACTAAACACTTTTGTATATTTTTAATTTCGTGTACTTTCCTGTCGGGAAATGTTACCACAGCAGTTTATGGCAGCGTATTCTGATGTCATTACTTGAGCACAGCAGAGTGTGTTTGAATGAGTTCTCCTTTCGTAGTATCTCACTACTTCCTTTGGAGTAACGGTTCGCAATGTTACAACCCTGAGACAACAGACCTGTGTCTACCTGAGGATGGTAGGTTTAGGCTTTGCAAAGTGGCTGGAGAACTCGTAGCATTTAGATAATGGAGATACTAGAGACTTGATGAAATGATGAAAAAGATCTCAAAACTGATACACTTTCACGGTATGGAAAGCCTTTCCCTTCTCCTCGTATAACTTGGAGCATTTCCATGCACCCCTGGTGCCAAGCTTAAGATCATATTAGTTTTCATCTGCTTGTGTATCTGTGCATTCACTCCAGTTTTATGTTCATAGTATATCATGACAGTGAGTAGATATGGACTAAACTTGTACCTAATATACGGCAAACAAAGTTACAAGCTGTTAAAGTTTTCTAAGTTGATTAGTTACAGGTCAAGATAGCAAGGTCTTGTGCTATAGGAAGCTTGTGTTCACGTTCTCTGGCGATTGGGAAATGGATCTAAACTAAATTTGTTCACCATACAAATAGGAAACTCTGAACCCGAATAAGTCTTCTTCAAGGTTGAAGGAGATGGGAAGTCTGACAACAAGGCCGAAATTTTTGTGAACGAAAATGTCTCTAAATTACTGGATGTCCGGTATATCGTGACTTTGTCTCCCAATATTGGTCAAATCGGTAAAATAAAAACTGAAAACAAAGTCTTATAAGTCTGACTAGAATTTTAATGTACCTGGCCTGGTACTTGAAAATGCCCAGAAACGAATCGTGCAGAATATCTGCGTGGATAATGTATATGGACCAGATGCATCACACTAGTTGTACACAAAAACTATCATTTGATAAAGATTTGGAGACTGGTCATAAATTAATGTAACCAGATAATATCCAGTGGGATATAGAAAACCATATGCTTATAGTGTAACTTCTTACTAACTTTCTTGTCATTATTGATCTATAAGTTATGGCAATATTGATCTATAAGTTATGGCAGTTTTCTTAGTGATTCTTTTGGGTAATTTACAAAATGCTGAATTTTTGTTTTGTCTGATTGTTAAGATTAGGTTTCTCGAAGTAATGAATCTGTGACTTTGGTGTGAAGACCCAAAACCTTCTCAAAATACTTGTATTCCTAGCATTCTCATTACGAATCATAAATCATTCTATATTAACCTGGATGAAGACTTGAAACTTAAACGTATATAAAGTAAATTTTTAAGTCTGTCTCGCTTATTGATCTTCATATAGACATCCTCGCTGTCTTTGCATATCAATATTAGACATTTTTTTGACATTGGAATATGACTCGTCGGACTCCGATTATTTTTACATCAGGAATATTGTTCATGAATCGTGATCTTTATTTTAAAAGTGGCTAAGTTGCCAGGGTGGCTGGAGCACAGCCTGGCGTGGAGAGCGTGTTGAGAGGCGGAGCATTGTGTGTGTGAGGCACAAGGTTAGAAAGCACTCACCGGCGGGAGTGGAACGTTAGGACGAGTCCCCGCTAGTTTGAATATATACCATTATTGAGGCAGTATGCTTTGGTAGCGTATCATACAGTAGCGAGTGTAATGGAACACAATTATGATCGTGACTAAGATAATCAAATTAAGGCGTCCTGCAATTTCCATTGATACTAATCTCGTCATAATGCAGATCGGACACACTTTTTGTAAACATATGTTCTACTTATAATTCTGCCTTCTTTACCATGGATGAATGGAAGAATTTAATCATATAATATATATGCAACATTGACATACTACTGCACTGATTAAGAGGTATGTTCTCCACTCGTGGTCCCGCTCTTGTAACACAACCTTCAGTCTATTGGAAAAATAGACAGGTTTCCTATTTGTCTCGTTATCGTTAGATATTCTGCTTTATTTCTTCAGCCATATTTTCAAAAGCTTGGTAGCTCTGTTTACCTTCCAACTCCCGCTCCACAACTTTTCTGTGGAGTTTATATGGCAAGCTTCAGTTGGACAGCCCAGTTCACTAAGACTTCCACTGCTGGGTACGCCTGGATTCGACGCTTGTGTGTTGAGGTGACCTCTGCCTTGCATTAGGATATCATGGATAGTTATAGCCTAAGGTCTAAAGGATGTGTTCTGGATTAGCTCGGTATGTTCACTTCTGGCAATCTCTAAGTTCTCCCAATCGATATGGCCACATCTCGCCCTCGGACATGTTGCTTTGGACCCATGGTGCTGCCAGGTCCTCAGCACTGTGTTGCTTCTGCCACAGCCAACGAGAGCGGACTTTTATCACACCCGAACTTTCCTGCTTCCTGTAGTCTTCATTCTGTACGTGACGACACGTAGAAGTGGGCATCATTCTCGTATCACTGTCATCGCGTGGTTATACATTGTACTGCTGTCGTTGTAGACCGGTCACTTACAGCGGCTATGATCAGCTCCTCATCTTACAGTGTCGTAACGCAAGGTCTGCCCCCGTCAGGCTAACACGTCACTGATTCCTCCACTTATTCTGGTATTAAAGAAGATTTTAAAGACTAAATACAGTGACGAAGAGTTGACAGTCTGTTACAACACTGGTACAATGATCCCTTGCAGTAGTGATGGTCGCGATGCTACAGGTGGGTAGTACGAGAGAAATGTAGGAACTTTTTCATGATGGAATGTCTGACTTTCAACTGTGTCTTTTACGTGGCTTGTGGAAGAAGGGATTCATAGATATAATAAATAAAGGGATATAGATACACTAGGAGACTTGAGAGAGAATAAGTGAAATTAGTGATAAAAAGTCCAGTAGAGAGAAAGGTAGGGAAAAGGGAGGGGGTAAATGAATGATTTTCTTTCATTTCCCACAGGGGCCACATGCGGCAACGCTGAACAACATTGCCCGGTTATGAATATCGTTAATAGTAATTCTTACGAGGAAGCGCGCGCGCGCACACACACACACACACACACACACGAGATGATGAAGAACTTTGTGCCTGATAATCGAATTCATTATTGCTTGTTGTGATGAAATTTTAAGTTGTATACGGTTTGATACCTGGAAAGATAAAGATCAAGGAAGAAGTTAAGAGTTTTGTAGCGACTGGAAGCAGTTAACTATAATCCCTCTAGATAAGAACAAACTAGAGGTAATTAGAAATGGAAAAGTAAATAAGGCATAAAGAAATAAACATGAAAGAGGAGTAAACTATAAAATGCTGGGGATTTAGGGAAGACACAGGGCAAGGCAAACTGTATGTCCTAGAAAGTAAAGACAGAGCCATACTTGAAGATAGAGTATTTTCCGAAGGATGCAGAGGAACAAAGATGAAAGATAGGAGGATAGGGGTCTGGCTTTCCCAGTAAGATATAACTTGCAATGTTTAGAGCTTCAAGTAGATGATTGTTCCTTCTGGTAATGTATAATGACCTGCTGAACGTGTGATATTATATATAATGATATAGGATCGAAACAGAATCGGATACCCAGCTGACATGGTACAGGTGCCGTTAGGAAACGGGAGATTTGGTAATATGGTAAGCCCAGCTAGTTGATGAACGAATTTGAAATGTGTATATTTATAATTTTTCATGTTGGGAGGTTCCTATGCTTTTATGAATTTCTAAAGAGAATAGTTTTATGATTTTACAAATAAGAAAAATAGATCGGTTAAATAGGTTGGTTTTGAGCACTTGTGCAAATTCGACACAAACTCTACATTTCTTTTTATTTTCAGGAAACTAATGTAATTCTTGTTACCAAACATTTTTGGTTACTGAGAATAGAATGTATCGCGTTGCAGTACCTAAGAAAAGAAAAACTTACGAAAACAACATGGAAGTCGGTGAGAAGAAAGTTTTTATGTCTAGCACGTCAGACAACCTAACTCTCAGGATCATCCCAAGAAATGACCATATTCTCTCGTTGGCGACTCGAAGTACTAATTAATGAAGACTGCAGATAATGGCTTCTGGTTTACTGAATTCCACCAACCCAGGATGCCAGTCCCTTCGCTCGGTTAACATTGTCCGGTTTAGTCTCTTGTTAGGTAATCTCCTGGGGGGAGCGTAGCACGTGTGACAAGGGAGAGTTACGAGAGGAGACGAATCTAGATGGACGACGGAGTACACGTAATTCTCCGCTTTACATGCGAGACAAGTCTCCAACGCTTGTACCCTCGAGCCCGCAGTGGACATGTTCATTCATCCAGATTATAAGGCTAGTGTGAGTCGAGTGTTCTTGTTACCCTTTCAACCTTACACCAGACGAACGTTCATTTATTAACCAGCCCAAAAGGGCAAGATGGACATTTGGCTTGCCTGCGTCCCGTTACACTAGAGTAGATAGTCTGGAACCCAACCTTGAAAATTCATGTTGAACACGACACCACCGAAGCTTCGGGAAGAGGAAGGATACGAGACTCTGAAATCTGTTGTGATTGCAGTTCTTTATCTTTGCAAATCTATAAACTCGAAAGGAAAAGTATTGAACGTTAAAGTTATGGAGATAATTTTTTGCCGATATTCATATGTTGAGAGCATGGTATGTGCTGAACTAAGTCTTTGTTTAGCAGGAACCAAAAACCCTTGTTGGTAAATAGACAATGCTGGGTCTTGTAAAGTCCTGAGAGAGAGAATGTGTTAAGGACACGCACAATTTATATATATATATAGAGAGAGAGAGAGAGATAAAGAAAACGGTATTCAGTTACTGTATCGTAATTCACTTCACAAACCATCGGTAATTTGATGTCGTATAACAAATTGACTGGTTTCACGTCGTCTTCCCTCTTTGGAAACTTTCCTCTACATTATACCCTCTTGCAAAAATTGAAGATCTAATATATCTGCGACACTGCAAGAGTTTCATAATGGCCCGGCTCTCGCCTGGCAAATTTCCTGAATCTTCGAGACATGCACCGATTGTCCTGATTCGCAATGAGACGTACAGGAGTTTGGATGGAAAGTCCAAACTCTCGGATAGAATTCGCTACTCCACAGTATTTCAATAGCTATTCAGACTTGATGACATAGGCTTGCATACATGTAGGGATCACTGACTGAGAGTTGTGTGTGACTCTGTTTTGTTTGTCGTATCATAGGTTCAGAGGGAAATTTGTAAACTCTTTGCTTATACCTTGCAAATGAAAGATACGCCTCCCGTCAGAGGAGGGGACTCTAGTTAGTGAGGTAGCGATAGGAACACTGGGAGAAATGGCTTCATTCGTTCTCATAAATGTCCTTTCTAATGCACTGAAACCCTGATCCCCTACCCACAACCAGGACCTACAAATTTTTACATGGTTTCTTCCGGTCGCTTCAAATGCCCTGGTTCAGTCCATTGACAGCGTACACACACTCACATATATGCATTAATTACAATGAACGCAAACGTTCATATTACAAGTAATTCCCTCCGGCAGCAAGGATTCGAACCCCATTTCATTTGCGTGGTAACTGGGTATTGACTTTTGGTGAGGCTGTGTCATATTACCGGATGGAAGGAAGTGCAGTTTCGTTGTGAAACTTCTCTCTCCAAAGGAGTCTTATCATTTTCTTGCTCCTCTATGGCCTTCTTTAGATATCGGTCCAGACTCTGTCATAGCTGGAACGTACAGCTGATAATCATCTCGAAGAAGCTGGGTTCCCAACATGAGACACGTAAGAGTTTGTATAAAAAGATCCCCTAGAGCCTAGATCTAAGGGGGACGATCCCATTGGCGCTCCCTAAATTTTTGCATCGGGGTCCGTTTGAGCTTCGGTGGTACTGGATGTATATAAAGTATCTACTTAAGGAGAGATCTGGGGAATTATGGGTCTTGAAGTACAAGTTGATTGTGATCGTTACTGGGAGTATTTTTGACCATTCTAATGGGACATTGACGAAGGGGCCATCGCCATTAAAGGAAGTTAGTATCGCTGTAGATTTAGTCCTGAGTATCTCTACAAATTCTTGTGTGTATTTCAAACAGAAATTTGGAGGATGTATATGGGTTCATCAGCCCACCGAGCCTCTTGGCTAGCTGGTATATTGGTGTGGGAACCTGCTTTATGATTGATCGATTTTTTTTTTTTTTACATATGATTTTTGAGGTTACCGTTTGCATAATGTGGGGAATACTCGCCCAGTTATTATGTACAAACAGAGTCCAGCTGTTCTTGCGTTATCAGCTTTATTAAGATTGTTCACTTTACTAATGATGGATTCCGTAGTCTGTCTTAATGTGGTTAAGGTAGGTGGGGTGACCCAAGATATATGAATTTGTTGCGAATGACAGAAACGGAAGACTTTCCCACCGTCTCGCTACGATAATTGGAGTGCTTCGAATTTACTTAGCCGTATCATGAATTTTGGTTAGGAAGGAGCTGCTTTGGTGCTACTTTTACTTTTCTCCCAGAAGACTTATCTCTTAACATCAAGACTAATATTCACTTGTTGAAGCTTCAGGACATCTTAGTAGGGGTATTTGCCGTTCGGTTTTCCTGGGGACAAGGTCAAGCTTCGAAGCAGTTCAGGAGTAGGGTTCGTCTGGTCGCTTGTAAAGTGTTAAGACAACATGTTGACCTAACGGCTTTCTTTGTATTTGGGATCAACGAGTTGCCACCTAAAGCCTGGAGAACGTGATGGTCTACGTTTACGTAACATATCAAGAATTCTCGGTCATGATATTCAATTGTCAACCTATTCCATAACTCGTTTTGAATTCTTCAAGCCCGGTGTATTTGTATTTCAAAATGGTTATTTCTTTTGAAGTTCATGGCTACCATTTTCTTTAGCAATGGTCGGACTATTCCAGCGAGTGCTGAGGACGATGTGTTTCAGGGTGAAATAATGGCAAAGAGAAATGTAGTTTGTAAATATTACCAACGATGCTTATCTATTTTTTCTTAATCATTTGATTCAAAGAACTAAGTCTGTGACAGAGCTAACTGAGAATATAAATTGGAGTGTCCTTCATTATAGATCTAATTAAAGCCTCAAGGAAAAAGTCTGTCCTTCAGGCCAAATCTGGTTCTTCCAGAAATTACCTTCTGTGACACAGCTGTCCTCACCAGAGCTGATGAAGGGGATTAAAGCCTTGCACATTACTTCAGTATCTCTCTACGGTAGAATTATTACATATACCAGTTAATTGTTTATCATTTATTCATCGGTTATACAATTTGAGCTATTAAACAGTAAATAACTTGACTGTAAGGTTTTCGTATGACATGATAGGCAAGTTTTCTTGAATAATCGTGTAGTATCCGTTCTGAGCATTTCCGTTTGCTAAGGTCACCACCATCATGTAACACAGGTGATCATGGTGTGTGTGGTTGGCGTTGTCTTGGAGCCAGATAAATGGTGTTGTGTTATATAGGTCTGTGACGTTATTGTAATTGAGTTACGGACAAAAAACTTATCCCCCCCCCCCATTCCTTACCCTTTT
>JAUUDZ010462607.1:0-12146 GCA_032361705.1 Panulirus versicolor | reverse complement strand
CCCTTCCCTTTTAGTCGTCTTCTACGACACGCAGGGAATACGTGGGAAGTATTCTTTCTCCCCTATCCCCAGGGATAAACTTGATGAAAATATGTGCATTCATTTTTAGACAACTGAAAATGTTGTCGTTTTTTTAAACGTAGTGTAAGACAATTAGATATCATATGGTCATTAGAGGTGACTTTTAGGAGATTTGAAGTTTATGTATAAGGGAGAAGACTTTTTCACTCATTTTTTTCTTATGGGAGAGCATTATTGCTGTAACATGTATTTTGTAAAACTATATCTTTGGATCATTGTTTCTGAGGAATGCCTTTTTTTTTTTGCTAAAGAATAGTTTAAGTCATTTTGATTAATACAGAAACATGTCCCAGTTCTGTGCATTCCCAGGGATTTCACTGGTTTCTCATGAAAATATAGTCATAACCTTTTACAAAATATTTTTGTAAGATTGGTTGTTCATTGTTCTTAACTTTTGCTGTGCTTTCAGGCTTTGGATGCCGTATGTCAGAGTTGCCGTGACCACATTGAACAACATTTTGATGGGCTAATGCAGATAATTGCATCTCTTGACTCATTCAGTATCAGTAATGAGGCTGTGGTTGGGCTTCTAAAGGGAGTAGCATCAATTCTTGGTAGATTCCCACGAGAGAGAATAAAAGAAGACATGAGAAAACTCTGTTTAGTCCAAATTTCTAATTTGCAGAAAGTAATAGAGGTAAGTATTATGTCATTCTTTTCTTTTTGGAGCATTATCATGTGTTTTAAATCAGTCTTATCAGATTTCCTTCTCATAGTAGCATATCTTCTCACAGTCATAGATGAGCTTATTACCTTTTCATCTCTCACTTATGTTCACTTTATTTTTTGCCTTCTTTTTGGGATCAGTCTTCATAATGCTGTAGACCTATTTAATTTTACTTTTTATGATTAGTTTCTTATGGCATAGAAAATAAATCTTAGCCTTTATAAGGTAACTGGTTATTGAGTCTACCCCTAGGAAATTGATCATGACACCCCTTTGCAACTTTCCTAAGTGCCTTTCATTTTCATTCACTGTATTTAAATGGGAATTGAGATAATGGGTACTTGGATTAGTAGAATAGCCTTTACTTAGTCTCATTTAGCATTTAATGAAGTCCCTGTGAGCCAGTGGCTTTTTCATTTTGCAGCCATATGAGAATAAGCAAAAATTCATTATTTTGGGAAATCGGTTTTTTCTTTTTTAGATGGGCAAAACCTTCATGCGTTTTAAGATTTATTTCAAACCACTCATACTTACTGGTGTAAGCATTCACAGTCTTCCATGCTCACATCACAAAATTGCCATTAATAGTTTTTTATACTGGTCTGTGAATGCCTGTTTTTAAGAAAAGAGTGAAATTTAGGCTTTCATAATACAAATTGGAAATACTTTATATTGACTTACAGGTTGGCCATTGTTACTGACTCGTACCTCCAAGAGGTTACATGACAAGTGAAAAACTACCTTTAGCAAGGCTTTATCATTGAGGGTACAGTCTTGTCTAAGACCTTTTCACTCCAGAGTACTCCCTTTTTGTTGAAAGTCACCCAAACTTGGGCTGCTGGAGCCATTAGAATGAAGTCCTTGTAACACCTGGACTCTTTCATATAAGCTGGTTCTTGGATAACTATAGATGAAATATAATTTAACCTTTAAAATTTATGAAATCCCTCCAAACATAGGGGTTGACTTCTTTACTGAGTATTCCAGGTAAACTTTAATGTGAGTAACATCAAAGTTGATGAACACAATTTATTCATCAGTGAAGATGGCCATTCAAAATTGTTCATATAACTCATGTAAAAGTAAACCTTAGATATTCAGGAATAGTAGCCTAATGCTTACAGAATCCATGAACAGTCCAAGGAACATGTCCCGTAAGGTACAAATAGGTAATGACAGTACATGGTGAATGTAATGCTGCTGTGTGTACAAATTGGCTTTGAATTGATATATGTTCATTTCTTTGGGGGGGGGGACTTTTATGGCAAAGATAGACTAAAACATGAATTTTCAGCAGAGAAGTTAAGGTTGACTTATACACCAGGTCAGCTCATACACTACTGTGTATAATCCATTCTTGCTCTAGCTATGTTTTGTATTTACAGGGAAATGCACAGATAGATAAGAATACTAAAAGTGATCCAGTTATTTGGTTGGATCGGCTGGCTGCTATATTTAGAAATGTTAACCCTGTTGTCCAGAATGGAGAGCAGCATCCATGTCAAGAAGTAGTAATGGAGGTAAGCCATTTTGAGTTATTCGATAGATTGAAGAAAATTGCTTTTTCAGCAAGCAATACTGCTTAGGGTGTGGAATCTGTCTGATTTTACTGAAAAAGTAGGCCACTTGAATGTACAGGTCTCTTTTCCCTCTCACTAACTTCCTCATCCCACCACTTGCTACCCTTTGTCATACATCCATATTCGACGATCTGCATGCCGCACAATTCTCTCGTGTATGTCTCGGCCATATCATTTCCAATTTTCCAAATCACTTTAGAGTACTCCTCTCTTACATTTTTTGAAATTCATTACTTTTATATATTCTGCCTGTTTGCTGATAGTGAGGATTATAGATTATCTGTTTTTTCCCCCATTGTTTTACAAAGTGATGCCAACTGAGATTGCTACATTCAGTTTCAGCTGAGACGAAATTAAAATTTTCTTTGCATGTTGTTTAATATTTTCCGTAGGTATGGCCAACTCTCTCACTGACGTTCCAGAGGTATAGTTCAGATTTACGGGTAATGGAACATTGCTGTCGCTGTTTACGGTTTGCAGTACGCTGTGTGCATCAGCAGTCAGCACCACTTCTGTCTCCCCTTGTTGAGCAGGTATCATGTCTCCAAAGCATGTTTTTAAACCTATATGGATTTAGGTATTCATTATATGCTTGATGCTCAGCATCTTCGTTAAACAATAACTTTCATTGATATGCAAGAAGTAGACTTTTTTTTTAAGCTCACTTTGTCCTGTGATTTTGAGATTGTGTTAGGAATAGAATCTGATCCATCAAGAAAAATTATTGCTTGGCACCCTTATCTATTCCTATTTTTAGATATGTGATAAAACAGGTGGGAAGGACTTCTACCTTTTATGTTGTTCAAAATGATAGTATTGTATTGTTCACCATGTTGGAAGGGTATCTATATATAGTTTTTCTGTTATTTGAAAAAATATGCCTGGAGCTAGAGGATTAGAAGACTATTCACATTTATCTGATGTAGATGACCAACAATGGACTGTATGGGGGGCTAGAAACCCCCTCATCATGAAGTATCTCTGAAGTGAGAATTTTTCCATGATGACTCAGCCTTGGATGTCTGAATTTGTCTGAAGGGAGAGATAAGTACAGTGTTTGATGAGAGAAATCTGGATATTTTGCTTGTAAGCAAGAGTTGAAAGGTAATATGGTAAATGTTAAGGGGTGGAGTCTAGGTATCGTGAAGGGACAAATGCAAAAGAAGTGGGTGGCTTTTTGATGCAAAAAGAACTTTGGGGCTTTTATGAGAATGCAAAGAAGGGAATTTAAGTTTATTATGGATTAGAAAGTAGATGCCAAGTGCTTATGTGCTTAACATCAAGAGGAGTTAGAAATAAAGGTTAATGTTTTGGGAGGAGCTGAGTGAATGCGTCAGCATCTGGTATTAGAGATGGTTGATTTGAATGCAATATTGGATGATGTGGCAGTTTAGGGTGTAATTAGGGACTTGAGGTATGTAGTATTGTAAATGAAAATGCTTTTGGAGTTGTGCTGAAAAAGATTCTTGATTGGCTTACCTGATGTAAATGGGGACATGTATGAGTATATATTGATGATTGGGGTAGCTGTTAAAGTGTGATTATTGGATTAAGTGATAGTTATAAATTTAAATGTGTTGGTAGGGGCAGCTATTTGTGATGACTTCTTGATGGTGGTGAGATTAGAGTTTAGAAAGGCTTCAGGAGAAGAGGAAATATGGTTGGGAAGAGGGTGGTGAAAATGAGCTTGTGTAAGAAGATACCAGGAGAGATTTAGTGAAGGATGGCAAAATGTGAGTAGAGGAATGGGAAGTATTTGAATAAGCATTGCTTACATGTGTAAGAAAAGTATGTGGCACACACAAGGTAGTGTGTGGGCATGTGAGAAAGGGTAGTAAGTTGTAGCATGAGAAAGTAAGTTATTAATGAATAAGAGGGAAGAATTTTATTAGGTATTACCTTTCAAAAAGGAGTGTGAGTGATTGAGATATACAAGAGAGTAGCAGGTTGTTGAGGGGAAGGTGCAGGGGCTGATAAACAGGACAAACAAGTTAGGTTGAGGTACCTGAGGATTGATAGAATGCCTGTGTAATGCCATTTAGGTGCCTGAGGATTGATTGAATTCTTGGATAATGCCTTTGTATAAAAGCAATGGAGACAAAAGTGAATGTTCAAATTATAGATGTATAAGTTTGTTAAGTGTACCTGTTAAGTTGAATTTGAGTGTGGTGATTGAGAGGATAGTGGTATGCACGGAGCATATGATTAAGTAAGAATAGTATGGCTTCAGGAGTGTTAGAGGATTTGTGGATCAGGTGTTTATTGTGCCTTAGATAATGCACATGTGAAATGATTCGAGAAGCACACCTCAAATATTTGGAGCAGTGTGGTGTACTGGTGGCAATATACTATCACTGGGCTGAATCAAGGCATTTGAAATGGTGAGGAGAAACTATGAAAGGGTAAATGGGCTTGGTTTCGGGGGATTGTCCATGACAGGCTGTAGAGCGAATGTGGCGGAATGAGGTCATTATTCGTCTGTTCCTTGAGCTACCTCAGTATGCAGGAAAGGCAGACAGGTATGAAAAAATTATTTATTTGCTCTTAGTATGTATATAGTAAGCTGTTATATTTTTTCTTGCTCGTAGTATGTATATAGTAAGCTGTTATATTTGTCTCACTCTCTCTTTTGACAGATTGTGGGTTTATATGCAGCACATGGCCACAGCTGTTTCTTATATCTGGGAAGCATTCTGGTTGATGAATATGCAAGTGAGGCTGGTTGTGTTGGTGGTCTCTTGGCCATGCTAGAAGCATTTACACAGCCAACCTTCACCCTCCTCACACAACCCAATGGATTCAGGGATCATCCTGATACTGTTGATGACTGGTTTAGATTGTGTGCAAGGTAAGTCTCTTTTTATGTTCCATAGTCTCATATATTCCCTCATACTCTTTATCTCTCTGTAGGGAGCAAAGATGTGACTTAGAAATTATTATATTAGAAAAACTTAAATTTGGGGAATGCACTGATAAAATAGTGCTTTTAAACCAAGTGTGTTATGAAAATGAGAATTCAAAACAAACAGAGAAGTGAAGGTAATGATGAAAATGTTCATTATATGCATAAGAATTTGAACAGAATACTCCTTAGTGAAAAGGTCACCTGTTAAACACCTGAACATAGAATACTCCTTTCAACTTCACTAATTGGGAAGTTGTTTCATATGTTAATTGTCTTGAAGAAAAAGTACTTTACCTCATTCAAGGTTAATCGTTTGCCCACAAGTTTGTATACGTTAATATGACTAAAATCAGGCGAATTAAGTCTTCAGTACCTTGACACATTAAGATTATATAAGTCTGTGATCATTTTGAAAACCTGTGTTAGATCACCTCTTAGCCTTCTCTTTTCTAAGCTAAGTAGATTCTCGAAGCAAGTCACTGTTTCTAACATGCTTGCTTTTAACATAATTGTAAATCTCTTTAGGGTTTCTTTTTTCTATTTTCAGCAATATACACTTCATATTGATGCTTACTTTATATTATAACTCTCTTACTTTCATATTGCCATTTTTTAATGTAATTCTCTTACTTTCTCTACACAAACTTGCATGACTTGCTCTATCTTGTTGGGTAATGTATTCTCTTAAGTTTCTTATGAGCTACTTTTTTGACAACAGGCACTTTTTTATATTACTGTTCCACTCACTACCTTGGTTTTGATTTAGAAATAGACTATTTTCTATGCATTGGTACATATTTTCCCTCTGATGCTTTGAGGGTTTTTCTGAAGCTTTTCCAAGCTAAGTTCGTGCCATTTTCATTGACTGTATTATCCCAGGTTTGTCTGTTGAAAGCAATGCAAAGCTCATTAAAAAATATTTTAAAATCGGGTATTTTTTTCGTGACAGTCATGTTGACCAACATTACATGCAGTGTTGAAAGCAACCTTAGAAGTAATTTGTCAGTGATCACTTGCACAAAACTTTTCTCCAACTTCCCCATTATTAACATTATTTCTCGACTAACTAGATTAGGGCATGACATGATTTTGCCAGAGATAGGGTTAACCCTAATGCTTACAAAGTGTCATGCTCACTTCAAAGTACTGCTGTCCTCTGCAGTCTTTTCATTGTCTACAACTCTTTATGTCAGTTGAGTATTTTTATGTATTTGCATTTTGTTTCATTGCTCTTGTTCTGAATTGTGTTTGCTTTCTTTATGAAACTGTACTTATGCTTTAGTTATGTAATAATATAATAGAGAAACAGCTTTATAATTGATTATTGTTGAAGTACAACCAGATGTGATTCATGCTTTAGTGATATACATCCAGACTTTTGTCCATTCCATCAAGAGATCTAGAGGATTGGGTTCTGGATAATTGGGAATTCTGTTTATGTGTAACTTGAGGCTACTGGTTTTAATGATTTTTTCTAAATTTTACTACTTCTTTTGGTTCTCAAAGTTGTTGAGTGTTATATGTTTGGCATATCCAAGAATTAATGCAAAATTCTTTTGTAAATGTTTTCATGATTGTTGTTGCTTCTTTGACATGATATACTGTGGAAGTAGCTAATACTGTAATATTTAGTGAAAATTTGGAACAAGCCATTGAGCTTTATGTGGAAGGAGAAATATTAATGATATAGTCATAGAATTCTGCTTTTTTTCATTTTATATTTGTAAGTGCTATATATAAATTTAATTGGTATTTCCATATTACAGGTTCCTTCAGCGAGCACCAGTAGCTTTCCTTCAGTGTCCAGCCTTAAATGTTATCCTTGAATGTGGACTACAGGCTTGCATGCTTGATCATAAGGTAGGATAAATTTTGAAGTTTTTTCATGTTTGCCATTTTTTCACACATCTCTATTCCAAGCTCACTTTCACCACCCTTTTCTCACCCATATTTCCTCTTTTCCAAAAGCCTTAACAAATCTTCGCCTTTACTTCCACAAGGTAATGATCAGACATCCCATTAGCTGCCCCTCTCAGCAGATTCACATCCTAGAGTCTTTTGCATACCTGTCAGTTAGTGTATAATCCAATAATGCCCATTTATCATCTGTACCACTCCACATATTCTTAAATGTCCCTCTTTTTAAAACAGGTATTCTCTTGCTACAGGTCTTTTTCAGCTCATGACTCCATAAGCTGTTTACCTTTTGTATTCACCTTCCTGAATACCCCATGCCTCTCATTAATACAACATTGCTGGGAATACAGGACTTCATACATGCCCATCTTCACCACAACAGACACCAACTTCTCCAATACACTCCACAATGCATTCAGGACCTTTGCCCCTTCTTTTACCCTGTAACTCACTTTAACCCCCATGTTTTTATCTAGTGCCAGGTACCAAAAGCACTCCACAAAGTTATTTCCTCCCTACTTAAAATTACATATAGCATGTCTTATCTCGACTCTGCAGCAACTATACCTATTACCTAATTTTTGTTCATATTAACTTAATGAACTTTCTCCTACACTTTCACCCAGACTCGGACACTAGTTACCAGAGTTTCTCTTTTGTGTCTGCCACTGGTACCGTGTCACCTGCAGATGGCAGTTAACTACCTCCCATGTCCCTCACCACCAGCTTACTGTACACCAATCCCTCTATGATACCCTTGCATTTGCCCTTTTTACTGTACTTAAGCATCCAGACCCAGGACCTTAATCTTTAGAGCTCATGCAACATTCAAGAACCCAACCACATCCACCAGATGGAACCACAGGTTGAGAAAAGTATGTATGTTCGTTTTTATGGAGAGAGTGCAGGACATTTATGGATTAAATGTTATTTATAAATCTTCAATGTGTTAGTTACATCTTGAGTATGAGAGGTCTTGAGATATGTTGCATAGGGGATTATTTTGTTGGAGAGATGATTAGTATCCAGAGCATGGGCAAGATGGGTGTAACTTTGTATCTCTGGGGAGTGTAGTTTGAGATGTGTTCACATCTGGTGGAATGGAATTTAAGAATGGGTTGATATGTGTGGTTTGTTATTTGCTTGTTATGTCATTGCAGTGTGATTGTTTTGTCAGTGTAGTTTTTGCTGTGAGTAAAGGTATTTATTAATATAAGTGAGTATGAGACAGTTGAGCTCTTAGTTTTGCATAGGTATTAATGATTGATTATGTTGTGGTTTAGGTGTGAGAGGTCTAATGTTGTTGGAAAGAACTGCATGCTAAGCATGTTATGGTGTCATTGTATCAGTGATAGTTATAATTTATTTTATATCAAGATGTAAGAAGCCATCATAAATTTGCATGTAGCACAGAATTGTAGAGACTTTAGTAATTGTCTCAGAGAACTTGTAGATTACATTATTGTGGAGAATAAATAGTGTAAGGGTACCCAAGTACAGTTTCATGCTTTTGGCTTATGTATCTTCATTCATTCAGATGCCAATGTAAGTTTTTATTTGTATCATGTAGTCAGTTAAAAATAATCGTTTCCATTTGTTCATAACTTTTTATTCTGATGTATTCAAATTCATTGCCATTCATGTTGGTGGATCAAATTTGTACATTCTTTTTTGCTCACACTCCAAAATAGCTTCCATTTTGATGTACAAGATGTTTTTCATTGTGCATTCATTTTCTTTTTAGTCATCTCGGTAATTTTTTAAATGATTTTGTCTTTTGTATGATTGGTAAATGTAAGTTTGAATTATTTTGATGTGTTTATTTATTATTTATTATACTTAGTCGCTGTCTCCCACATTAGTGAGGTAGTGGAAGGAAACAGTTGAAAGAATGGCCCAGCCCACCCACATACACATGTATATACATAAACGCCCACACACGCATATATACATGCCTATACATTTCAACATATACAAACACAGATATATAAACATATGTACATATTCATACTTGCTGCCTTCATCCATTCCCTTCACTACCCTGCCACATATAAAAAACAGCACCACCCCCCTCGCATGCACGGGTGAGATATTGCTAGGAAAAGATAACAAAGGCCACATTCGTTCACACTCAAGTCTAGCTGTCATGTGTAATGCACCGAAACCACAGCTCCTTTTCCACATCCACATTTGATATTTTAGGAGGCAAACGCAGCTGTGCTCAAGTTTTTCCAAGATCTAGTGGAGGCAGGACGTAAACATGAAGACCGGCCAGACTATGAGACTCGTAATACTCTGGTCACAAACCTTTTCAGTACCCATGGAGAGAATTTAGTAGGCAACCTCATAACTGCAGCTGTATTTATTCTTCCTCAGTATATGCATCATGATGTTGCTGAAACTTTTTACCAGGTCAGTTTCTTAGTGAATGTGTAAGTGATTGTCTTGATTATTCTCATTTCCTTTTTCATATTTTGTAAGTACAGTAGCTTTACACTTATAATCATTTGACATTGTACCCAATATTTGTCAGCATATCATTTGAATTTAATCTGATCAGTTTGCATCACACGAAATATAATGTACAGTTTTTTTTATGAAGCTAATGTGAATACTTTCTGTAACAGATTATGCAATTTGACCGTCCAAAGTTTTGTCTGTGGTTAGAAGCCAAGTTGAAGACATTACCTACTCAGAACTCTGGTGGTGTGGAAGCAATTACTCAAACTGAATTGGTAGAGTTCCACAAGGCTGTCACGCAGGCAGAACGTACTAAGGAAATTACTCGGGCACTAGTAGATTTCTCACGTTTCTTCAGCTGACATGATAGACTGTATAGTTAAAGGTCATTGAGATAGCTGGTTTAGCAGACTTGACACCATAATTCAGACTGTGAAGTCATTGAAAAATATATGAAGAAGTGAACAACATTTGACAAGAGGCTGCTAATAGATCAGAATGGCTTACCACAATTGTGTTGCACAGGAAAAAAAGTGTAGCCAAAGTGGTGCATGTTCTGGCTATCTGAATCTGTGGTAAATTTCTTTAGCTTCAGCAAAATTTTACTTTTATCAAAATTACATTTGGATCAGATATATTTTAAGAGTAAATCCAAAACAAATTGTAGTGTCTAGCAACCATAAAGTACTGGGTGTTCATTCTGGCAAAGATAACCAAGGTGTAATGTTTTTGTCTTGGATAAGGATTGCATCCTTATTATATTCACTGGATAATATGTAATTTTGATGACGAAACTCAGTCCTATAAGTTAGTACTTAAAGAAACTGTGTTGATCAAATAATATTCCAATTTTTTGCATATATTAGAATTAAAGAATCAAGGTTCTTGAAGTTATGCTGTTTGATAATTCTGATTTATGAATCCTTTAGTTTATTTTTCAGTCATAAACTGTAAATGAATTAGGTCTCCTATTTAATGTATAAATGTAGATTTGATTTTATAGTTTTATTTTATGTATGATTAAATGAATAATTGCTTGTTTATGAGCCATTGAGAGGCATTTGTCGAATTCCAAATAAGTGGCATTGCTTCTCTTTTGTGATACATGACAAAATTTCTTCCATGGTTTATAGGAAGATTTGTGCATCATACAGCGGCAGTGTGCAATGTTGTCATGATGAATGCAGTATGAAAGTTGAAGAAATTGGAATGGTACAGCATTTAACTTACATAGCAAACTAATCTCAGGCCAGGTAGTGTGTGGCTTGGACTCTAAACATTCATCATATTTAGTTAATATGTTCATAAACCAAACTATTTATTGCTTTGCTTTGTCTCTTTCCAGTGATAATGCAATGTACACATATTACAAAGTAAACAGAATGTAGTAACAACATATGGTGTACACACTGCTGTTATATTAGGTGTACTATTTGAATGAAAAGCCTTCCCTATTGGGTAAAGTTGTTCATTTGCAACCAATTAATGCACCATTCCTCTTCCGTTTGTCATATTGGTATACTACCTGGATGAGTACAGTTTTTGAGATTTTAAATTATATAGAAACTGGTTAAGGCCTGTGTCATCATAGAACTTTGGAGATGAACCACATTATTTTGTGAATTGATAATGAAGAATACAGTTACTGTACAGCAGCTCCTTGCTCAAGGACATAAATAACTAGAGTATCTCTTTGTGTTGTCTTGGCACTAATGCTCAGAGGCAGGAATGCCCAAGGGATTCATACTTCTGTCCACTCTGCTGTTCCGGATGACAGTCTGTCCTTTTCCTTCTCCACATTGTTGAGGTCTCCTTCTCCCATCCATTTGTGGCTGATACCTATGTTTTTTGTTACTTCTGGTAAATACAGTCATAATTACTTTGTACAAATTGTATTTTATATACCCCTAAGCATTATATGTGACAGTTAGAGACAGTGTGAATGAATGTGGCATTTTTTGCTTGTTTTCCTGGCGCTACCTCACTGAAGCAAGGGATAGCAATGCTGTTTCCTGTGGGGCAAGGTGTTGCCAGGAATGGATGAAGGTAAGCAAGTATGACTATGTACATGTGTATATATGTATATGTCTGTGCATGTGTACGTATATGTACGCATATGTGTATACGTTGATATGCATGTGTATATGTATGCATAAGTGCATTTATGGGCATTTATGTATATGTGTACATGTTGATATGCATGTGTATATGTATGCATATGTGCATTTATGGGCATTTATGTATATATAAGCATAAATGAGTGGATGGGCCATTCTTCGTCTGTTTCCTGGTGCCACTCGCTGATGCAGGAAACGGCAATCAAGGATAAATAAATAAATATAATCATGAAAGTTAGACAAACCTCAACACTTCCTATGGTAACATAGATAGGAAAAAGGGAGCTCAGTAGCCAAGAACTAAGGTTTTGTGGTGTAGTTCAGAGAATTTATAATGGAGTAGGAACACTGGTATCTCTATCCTAAATACAGAGGGAATAAAAAGAAAGAGGTAAGAATGTACTGATTAAAGATGTCAA
>JAUUDZ010462596.1:0-12146 GCA_032361705.1 Panulirus versicolor | reverse complement strand
AAACCTGAGCTCCTTATCCACATCCAGGCCCCACACACCTTTCCATGGTTTACCCCAGATGTTTCACATGCCCTGGTCTAGTCTACTGACAGCATGTCAACCCCAGTACACCACATCAATCCAAGTACTCTATTCTATGCCCTGTAAGGAGCCTTTACACTTAAAAGTTCTGATAGGGAGGAAAGGAAGCAAACCCACTCAGGTTTCAAGTAAAATTAGAAGATGGGAAGGGAGGAAACAGTCACAATCACAGAAAAGAGTAACAGCATGCATGATGGTTTTATAACAATAATATTAAAAGAAAAAACATCACCACAGAAATATAAATTACACCCAAGGCAAATCATGGGACACTTATGATAAGCACATACATCACACCCAAGGCAAATCATAGGACACCTATGATAAGCAAAATGGAAGAGGCAGGACATAATGTAAACTAACAGATTGTCTTGACAGGTTGCTGACTCGTAGAAGGGTCATAGAAATAGGTAGTTGGGGAAAGAAGCTTAAACCTCACTAGAAGGTGGGGGTTAAAAGTTTCTGACCCCCAAGGGATTACAGAAAATCTTTTCACAGCTCATGGGATAACACCCTGGAGATATTCAATACAGTTTGTAAACATATAGGTCAGTTATAATGAACAAAAGCAACCTACATTCACCATGCAAATCATGCCTGGGCCCCTACCATGGCCTATAAAAGGTTAAGCCTATGACTTTATATTTACAATGTGTATTTCAGAGCAAGTCAATCTGTCACACTGAACCTATAACTCGGCTTAAAAAAATCTTTCTCACATGAGAGGCTGCCATCTCATAAAATGGTTACTAAATTCCTTCTTTCTCCTCAAAGCTTACCTCCCCTTTGGTTATAATTCCAGGCAACATGAGATCTGCTCCACCTCCTAAAATATCAATGACAGGAGTATGTGTTGTAAAGGTGTGCAAGAGATGTGGATGCCTCCACAGCAAGTATACAGTTGGGTAGATGTCCTTCTCCTTCTCAAGCGTAAAGAATAATGGGTCTTTCTGAACCTGTGAATAAACATGTCATGCTTAAGCAAACAATATCTTCATGAAAGCTATTGTTATTCCTGCACATTATAATAAAGAAATCCTAACTCATCTGCATGAGCTAAATAAGATCATCGACACATTCCGTCAAAGCAATCATGTTTGTTAAAGACAAACAGTGTAGTAATATATAAGGGCAATCTATGAAGAATGTTTCTAATCCAAGATCTTAAGAGTCCTGGTCTGAGTAAAATATTCAATCCCTACAGATAAAGAACATTCATAAAATCTATTCAATGATTAAACCTTCTGAAACTGATAAGCTTAAAGAATGATAATCTAATCTCAAAAATTTCATGTCACCCACTCAACATTTCAAGTTCAACATTTGTAAAATTCATCTAAAACTGAATTCATTACCTGGTAGACGTTGACAGATTCTCCTTTGTAGCAGTACATTCGCACAAAAATAACATCCTCTTTGTTAGGTATAATTGAGGCCAAATCTTCTACAGTTAAGGATGGATATGCCTGAGACAATTCAGCTCTTAGTTTTTTCCTGAAAAAGAAGAAAAAAAAAGAAGAAAAGGTGACAGTGAAAACTAAACTTTTAGGAAAGATGAATTAATATACTCTAAGACCAAATTAGTGTTGGGATATGTAATGTGACCCAATCAAACACACAAAACTTTTATAATCTGTAAGTTGCTTAGTGTAACTACTAAGTTGTAAGTAATAGTAGTGATTGAGAGGGTGGTGGCATGCATAAAGCATCAAATTTGGGATAAACATTCATTCTCTAGCTGTCATGTATAATGCACCTAACCACAGCTCCCTATCTACTACCTGGCACCTATCTCTGGGGATAGGAGAGAAAGATTACTGTGTGTTGCAGAAAGTGAATTAGGGGGATTGAGCAGGCTTTGGAATCCTCCCCCCTATATTTCTTTCCAAGAAGGTGAATGAAGGAAAGAGCAAAATGAGAATCTTTTTTTCCTGTAAGGCTCATTCATCAGTTCTGGAAATTACCTTGCTCATGCAGAAAACGGCAAACAAGTGTGAGAAAAAATATGTATATACAAAGTGATAAAACATTTCTAAGACTTAGCCATTATTCAAAGGAAAAGGTTACATGCAACATTCTTATAAGCAATCCCCTTCAGAGTGATCTCCCTCTGATAATATGCAAGTGTCCGAACATTTCTGTCACTTTTGTAGCAATACTGGATGTATAATATATATATATATATATATATATATATATATATATATCCCAGGGAATAGGGGAGAAAGAATACTGATCATGAATTCTCTGTGTGTCGTAGAAAGTGACTAAAAGGAGTGGGAGTGAAGGGCTGGAAATCCTTCCCTCCAGTTTTACTTTTCAAAAAGAAAGAACGGATGAGTGGGCTGAGTGAAGATTTTTCCCTCTATGGCTCAGTCATCTGTTCTAGACGCTATCTTGCTAATGTGGGAAATTGTGAATGTGTATGGGGAGGGGGGGAGGGGAATATATATAAAGACAGGGCACTGTATGACCCAAAAATTCTTACCTATCTGACCCCTTCAACTGTGTTTGTGATTTGATTCGGAAAGGCTTGATAAACATCTGAAACGAGAAATAATGTAACATTTCAGTTCTACATGCAAATAATGACAAATCATAATGTATCTATTCAGTTACAGTGCATTTTCACCAATAATCCAGACTGATCTGTTATTCTACACATTTACCAAAACAATCTATAATCAATGACAAGCCAAAGCACATCTTTCCCTTTGATACTACCATATCTCTCTGCCAATGTATATACGTGAAAGAGTCCTGATGTTACTCCTGCAGCCTAAGGTGGCAGTACTACCAGAAGCAGGAAAATGCAGACTCCTATGCAATGAATAATTCTTTGAAGATATTGTATTACCAATGATACAACCTCACCGATGATGACTGTTCACTTCCAGTATAGTCTTGAGCAAATGTTGAGCAAATGAAGTCCAGTAAAACCTGTGTGTGTATATCAAATATATATACACACACACACTCATGATTCTGCTATAGTGCTAAAGTAAATAGGAAGATTTCCACTGGAGGAGAGTGGCCATCAGCAGCTACCTTTGAGGCATCATCACGACAACCAACAATGCCTGTGTATGACATAGTACAAAAAATTTCAAAACAATGATGGGGGTTCAAAATAAGTCCTCAAGCATCAACAATTATTTGAAGGCTCCTTGTGCCTACAACGATGGCCTTTGACTGGGGCTGACACAGGTAGTGTTTGAGGCGTTACAAAATCACTACCCAAGCTGCTTGTGTGTGGGGAAGTGGCCAAGGTGACACCTAGTGGCCACACAGTATAAGTATGCAGACAACAGTGCTTATGTGATGACTGTCAATTCCTAAAGTGGCAGTTACCATACGATAACTACCACCACTTAAGAGATCAGACAAGACTTGACTGCAATGGAGGTTAAATTTACCTCAGTGCTCAATATTCTAACCAAGATATACCAGTCACACCCATGACAGCATCAGTAAAGCAAATGCTGCAACAAGTCAATAAAGAGACAAGAGAACAAGCAGCTACGTGAACCCCAGTAGCAGACCAATTAAATAAGGGTATATTCCTATAGCTTTCTAGGACAAATTATGTTTCAGAAGAGGAGGATGAAAGGGAATGTGGGAGACCAAGAAGAAGAGGGATGGATGCAGTGAATTAGGCTTTGGGTTATCAGAGCCTGAACAAACAAGAACGTGCAAGGTGTGCACGAGATTGGGCAAATTGGAGCAATTTGGTACAGTGGGAGCAATGTTCTGTCACTGGATTGAACCAAGGCATATGAAGTGGTCAAAGGAAACAAAGAAAAGGACTGTGAGGCTTAGCTGTGAAGAAAAAAAGCTTAAGTTGTAGTGCACTACACATGAGAGTGGATGTTAACAAATGAGGTCACTGTCCACCTGTTTCTTGTATTTCCCCACTAAGTAGAAAATGGTGAACAAAAGCATAAAAATAATTTCAATGACCAGGTGACATTTTCATGAGTTCTGTTGATTTCTACATGTGCATACCTTCCTTGTACAATAATCAATCATAAATAATTTCTGATTACTATTCAGTATCGTTCACTTAATAAGGATTTAATGCTCATACTCATGCTCCACAAGTTACTGAATTCGCTATACACTACAGTAGCACTGTAGAAGACAATCACTTAGCAATGAAAGCTAAATAGTGATGTGGACTTACTCTACACTTTCATTTCATCCCCTATCTATTGTAAATAAAATTACAAGTGTACCCAGTGGTGATGAGGCATCCTTGCATTACACACATGCTGAATGAGGCATCCTTGCATTGTACGCACATGTTGAATGAGGCATCCTTGCATTACACACATGTTGAATGAGGCATCCTTGCATTGTACACACATGTTGACTATGATATGTACTATGAGTTTTGAAGTCCCCACAACGGGTTACTGTAAATACTAATGAACTATCCTATCCTCCCTATTCACATTCCTCTAACACATGTTTAAATTGCTTCCATGTTTTGCAATATGTACATGCCAGGCCAGCTATACCTCAGCAGGGACCTACACCAATACATCACAGCTTCCACACGTTGTTACGATCATTTCCACTTCATACAGCTACTGAACATGATTAATGAACATCTGTATTCATAGATTTCCTCATTAAATGCCTCTGTTGCATATCAAACGGGAGAAAACTGCCATAAAAGTGATGTAAAGCAAGACTTACAATGACTGTGGTCCTTGACTGGTATCCTCACCTCAGTTGTTTTGGCTGGAGCGACCACATCTGCCACAGTTCATGTACATTGGACTGATTTTCAAAATCACATCTTACTTCACTTTTTTTTTAAAAAGAAAATATAAAACATCACTAATATTACACGTAAAATTATGATAATAATTCAAGGTAAAGATATGAATAAGCGTGAAGAAAGTTGAATACATTAAATGCCTGAACAACATTACTTACGATAATACACACAAGATCCCTTTAAACTGTTACTACTTCATCACTTGAGAAACGTATATAAAACCTTTTCCCCCTTACTTGTTTGCAGCTAACCTATGTAAGCAAGCGAGGTTAGCGCCGGGGACAGGTGGAGGGGAATAGTATTGTTTGTTCACATCCACTCTCAAGTTGTCATGCAATACAATCAGACCCCTTATCTACAGCCCCCCCCACACACATTATTTCTTCTCACCAGCCTTGGTTCAGGCTACTGAAAGGAAACTTTCTATGTTTACAATGCCGAAATAAGATGTTCATTTATGTACATAATTCCTATAGCTCCCTTAAACGCCTTTCTTTTCTTCTAACACATCAAAACAGAAATGGAACTGAGCTGTTGGTGTTAGGAGGGCTCAAAATGCAATTTACTAACCTTCCACAATGCCAAATTCAAAGAAGATTTACCTGGAACTCGTTGCTATGCCACTGAAGTCATATCCTTTATTTCTTACATTTCGTTGGTGGGTCTGATGATGCATCTCCGTAGCTACTCTGCCTATGTCAATATACCAACCACATAGTTTACATTCTCTTTCACGCACGTCTTCCACCCTCCTGTATGCTCAGGCCATGATAACTCAGATTCTCTTTCCTTCCACCTGTCTCTCAGTCTGCCCTTCCCAGATCTCATAAACCTTACTTGTATTCAGACAATTCTCAACATCCTCCTTCCACACACACACAGCCAGACTTTTAACTGACGCAGATACAGCCTCACAAAAAATGACTTTTCACTAGGGGTTTAACGTCAGAAAGAAACCAGTTTGGGAACATCTATATACATTTGAATCTTTATTATCCACAGCCAAGCCCAAAAGACCCTCGGTTGCTTCACATGCCCAGGGTTCGACCACTGGAAGCACGTCGCCCCCTGTATACTACATCTCTCCAATTCATTCTCTCTTGTGCACGTCTTTCGCCCTCCTGCATGCATTAAGAAGACACCAAGCACTTCCTACTCCACTCTGCTGCTCGCTGCACACAGACGAACACATATGACCACTTTATGACGGCAGTCTCGACCAATGGGGATGTGTGGCCAGCTTACCTGAGTGCTACATGTGCCTCGTAAAGGCAGACAGAACTGAAGAAGGAAGTATAATCATGTCTTCAAAGGCCTATGTTAAAGTATGATGTTTGTGGCTGCATTCTATAAATTGGATTAAAATCTGTTCACCGTCGAACCATTTGTCAATCTTGAGGAATAAGTTAACTGTCTAGTTTTCGTATTATCGTATTATTTTTTACGTTGCTTTGTATGGCCTTTAAACCACCGAGGATAAAGGCATCACAATCATAAATTCCCCTTTTTCTCAACAATCTATTCACTTCTGGATCAATTATACCATCCAGCCAAGTTGTAGTTCTTTGCTAAAAGGAAAAATAATGTACGTTCATGCAGGATGTAGTGGGATACAATGATAGTAACTGTAATTATAGGCCAATCCAGTCACAAAGGCTCAACTTTTGAAGGATAATCTAATTTTCATGCCGGGAAACGGGATATCCACCTGGGATAGACGTGTCTCCAGCTGGATGCATACAATGCGACAATGATGTTAATACGGATGTTCAACTATTCACAAAGTCTTCAAATCTTGTTCCCAACCAGCACTGACAACCCCTCCGAGCTACACCCACCCCAACACCGAATCATATCAAAAAGTCTTTTATCTTGTAAGATTAATGTAAAGCTCTCATCAATCCATTGTTTTACGTGCACATGACATAAATTATACGGAAGACTTTCTGCATAGCAGACATCATATTCGAAATCTCAACTTTAAATCACAAATTTATTTCGCCTGTTAAGAGAAAGTATGCCCATCGAGTTGAAAATCCAGTTTAATGGTCGATAAACTAAACATACGACTATAAAATGAGATGTAAATTGTAAACATCTATCGTGAGCAGACACGCCCACTCCGGAAAGGTTGGCAATCCTGTTGCCTATTGATCTCGCGCGGGCTGTACGAATGTGCATCCGGGACCCACACAAATGTTGGCTAATGGAATGCAACAAATATTTGCTATACCATTCTCCGTCTCATAACACTATCGACAGTATAAATCATACGTGCGAACCCATAGGTTCGTCTGGGTATACTTAGACTTCAATGAATCGTTCACAGCCATTGCGAATGGAGAGTAATTTGCCATTAAGGTGTGACATCGTACATCCGCCACTCTGAGGACCACAAACCACGCCGGCGCTAGTGTTTGTTTACATCAGGGAAGGTGTGGGTGTGTAAGTCGGCTTATTCCAGGATTTTATCAGAGAGAACCAATCTGGCGGACATTCTTTCGTTATAGCCAACATCAACGACTAGCTTGGACCCTCCAGACGCCCTACACAAACACAATGACAGGTAAATGTGGATTCTTTGTGAAGGTTTGCACCTACCCTACTCCTTCTGGCGGGAATGTCAGTGTGGTATTTAAATACCAGTCTGATATTCTCTTGTTATGTTATGGGCTAAACGACCTTAAGAGCACTCAAAAAAACTGGATATTAAGCTGCAATGAGTTAAAAGCTTTTGTCTTTAAATTAGATTCGTCAAATATAAGGAATTTAATCTAAGAATGTCCTCAAAGCAGCTTTCGATATGACGGTATCACTAACAAAAGACAAAGTAAGTTTAACTGTAGTGCAGATGTATCTACCTTGTAAGGCAGCTGGTGGGAGGTGAACATGTGTATAACCCTCTGCTCCACTGGAAAATCTTCTTCGTATATAAGTAACTAACATTTGCTTAGAGATCTTAAGGTCTCTATGTTGTATTTTAAAGAGAGTGTCTTCTCGTAATGCTAACTCAACGAATCCAATGATCAACTAACTCAAGTAATGCCTCAATGATCAACTAACTCAAGAAGTAATGCCTCAATGATCAACTAACTCAAGTAATGCCTCAATGATCAACTAACTCAAGTAATGCCTCAAATGTGTATCAATAAAAAGAGAGAACTCATATATAGCAGTATTCTAGAGCAACCTAACCCTGACTGAAATATTAATATTTAATTCAACACAGGTTACAACTACAGTCAAGCTATTAATATCTATTCCCAGACACTACTACAAGGATGTCTGCTTGAGAAAAATCTTTAATGTCATAAGTTAGACGTAGATAATGTTTAAGTACTATGATATAAATATTCAGTAATTCAATATTTCTTCCAAAAAAAGCTTTAAAAAGCTTTTTGTATTTCTGTAAAGTTAAGCTTTCATTAATCAGCCAACATTTACCTTTCCTATAAACCTAAAATGCCCTTATAATCTTGCATTATTCCTTTATCCTTTCATCAACATCATCACCATACATTCATACTCATCCTAAAAAGTCTATTGGGGAAAAAATCGTTTATTCCATGGAAATATGAAAGTCAGGAGGAAGTACATGAAAATGGAACCAGATCTGAATCCACACAAGGTTAATTATGACAGCCACAAGCAGGGGAGCAAAAGATGGCCCTACAATATGACAACGGAATCAAACTGTGACAGATGGACGCTGAGAGAAAAACTACATTCTATTATCGGGTCACAGAAAACCTGACACACGAGTCTAATTCAGATATCCCAAGTGTTTGACGTGACCCCTAAGGATCAGGTCAAAGGTCGGCCGTCATTAACACAGCCAAGAACTGTACCGTTGTCTGAATGGATCGTCGTACCATCGTGGTCGTGAAGGAAGGATCTGTTTTCTTACACCTGGAAAATAATCAGATTTCATCAACAACAGTCGCTACAGCAGAAGATTACTATACCAATCAACGTCTAGAATCAACACACAACAATACAGTCAAGGAAAATTAAGATTTTCAACATCGTCATTAAACAGAAGCGTACAAATTTTGGTGTCGAACGGAGAGATTAAGGTATGTTCCAGAAACCTGGAAGTTCCTTGAATACTCTGGTAATTCTTTACAGGAATTGTTTACTGGAAATCGTACCTTTGACTTCTTCAGACTGTGGCTTTGATGGAACAATATTTTGGAAGGTCACTGGTAGGTGGATACTACTTTCCTCAAGCCTCTAAATAGTGTTGATGTTTTATCTTAAGGTCATGGAAGACAAAGCTACTGGGAATGAGTAGGAAAGCTGCCCTCACTTGCTGCAATGCTCCAAGGACGACAATTCATGGAACAAAGAGACAACTGAAGTCTCGGAATGATACAAGAGAACAATTCTATCCTTTTCAATTCCAGGGCACCTGGTTAAGGCACGTCTGACACTAAACAAACATTAATAGAAGCCAACTTTTTTTTTTCTTGTTTTGCATATCCATGTTTCAGCAAAACCACGTCTGACATGATCGGATAAGGCAAATGGTAGACCAACATTTTCTTTTTTTGGCTATGCACTCCAACTGATATGAATGGTTGCCTGGCCTACCTTTACATGAATTGCATGAATGCACTATCTATATTTTCATCTGTCTGCTACCTAACGAACGGATAAAAGACAACATTTTTAAAAACATTTGCATAACATTTTGCTTGTGAGGAAAGATAATGATATCTGATTACATCAGGAGGGTTTTTGGTGATTACTGCTCTAACTGTTGTCTAAGTCAACCACTTGATGGCGTCTACATATGAATCACTTTCTCCACACCAGACTATTACTCACTTCTCTCCGACATGGCAGGCTAGCCTTTGACTCAAGCTGGCCACCACCGAACCAAAGGTCGTAAGCTGAAGTTGTTGATTTCAATAACATCTTTAATCTGTAATGGGTACCTAAGGAGGACGTGTTTCATACTGGGTGCTCTGTGTGCCCCAACTTCTCATGTTCCTTGTGAGTAAACTGGAAAATAAAAAAAACTATGCAATAAAAAGAAAATCTCGAGTCCTTTCAAAATCATATAGACTCTCTTTGTGCCATCTTATTTTACAGGTTACTTTACGTATTATACTGAGGAAAGCTTTCAGTCTTAACAATCCTACTAAACTTTCGTCATATAGAAAAAAAGTTAATTGAGTTAAGCCAAGTTCAGATACAATAAAGAACCCAACCTCCATCTTATCCTTCGAAAATAAATGTAATTCTATATTTTCTTTCAAAAAGGACAAATCTTTGATTGTAACTTCTGTTAAAAAAAAAAATATCCAAAGTCGCGTACCCCTCAAAATAAGGCAGTAAAAGGAAAGGCTATAATTTTCATCCATCTAAATCAGTTGACAGAAGTAGAAAACGAGACGACAATCAACTCCACATTGACCGACATATTTTTTAGTGGGTTTTACTTGCACAGTTCAGCACACGAATCAAGTGCTGGCTAAGCAACGTGAGTGACGATTTCTGTTGAGTTGAAGCGTTCATAAAATAAAGCTTACTTTGCTGAACACATTCAGCTAGCAGTAAATAAAGAAATAATAATAATAATAATAATAAATGGGTACCCAAAGGTAGATTACTTACGACTCGAGTGATATAAATCCATATTTCACTGACGATGAGCAAAAGTGGTCTGGCGCCAACTTGATCATGAAGCTAAGGAACAATTACAAGCGACAGATTTAAGATGGTAGAGGCACAGCAGGTGAGCTGGGGTGTAAGTCGGAGGAGGAGAAGTGTTCCAGATCCATGGGAAAGGAGATGACAGCGAGTGGAGCCATGGAAAGGGAAGAGAGTCACAGGGAGGGTGAGGGGCACCCACTCCAGGGTGAGGGGCACCCGTTCCAGGGCGAGAGGCACCCGTTCTAGGGCGAGGGGCACCCGTTCTAGGGCGAGGGGCACCCGTTCCAGGACGAGGGACACCCGTTCCAGGACGAGGGACACCCGTTCCAGGGCGAGGGACACCCGTTCCAGGGCGAGGGACACCCGTTCCAGGGCGAGGGGCACCCTTCCAGGACGGGGGCACCCGGTCCAGGACGAGGGGCACCCGTTCCAGGGCGAGGGACACCCGTTCCAAGTGCAGAGAAGAATGTAAGGGAAGAAAGGTCGTGGGCTGTGCTGGATGGAAAGGGCGGGCGGAGGGGCGTGAACTATGCTTTGGAAGTAGGGATGGGGGCGTGGTTTGTGCTGGGTAGCGGGTGACGGGGGCGTGGTCTGAGTAAGGCTTTGTGTGTGTATGTGTGTGTGTGTGTGTGTGTGTGTGTGTGTGGCTGGGTCTCGTGGTAAAGAGTCGGTTAGGTGGGTCAGGTGTTGTGGCTGGTGGAGGTCTGGTTGCCACTCTGTTGAGTGTAGCGCTCCACACCGTCTGCAGGTGTGGTGGTGGGGGCCAACGTCAGCTTGAGGCTGACTGTATCTGTGTGTAGTGTAAGAGAACGTGCTGACGGCTGACACCAACACGGCTGACACTTATGTGGGTCTTACTGTGTCCATGATTCGCGTCACAGATTTACGAAGAAACTGGCCTTCGTACCCATAGTGTAACATTGTTTTCATAATCTGAAAAAAAAATAGTAGAAACCAGTGAAATTATGATCTGGAATGGAATAATATTGATCAAATTTATTACTGTAATTTATCAATTCGGAATCTATTATTAGCCATTAGTTCAATGATCCTAAAACTAGTAGAAAGCAGAAAAATTTTTAGATAAAAAAATGAAAGCGAGTTTAGTGAGATATTTATATTTCATAACTGAAAATAATGAAACTTGAAGAGCTTAAATAACTGAAAATAATGAAATTTGAAGACCATCATCTTGAAACCTTGTAGAAACCAGTGAAATTTTGATAGGGAATGAAATCAATATTTGAAACCTTGTAGAAACAAGCGAAATTTTGATAGGGAATGAAATCAATATTTATCAAAATTATTACTGTAATTCACAATTAGGAATCTATTACGAGCCATTAGTTCACGGATCATAAAACTAGTAGAAAGAAGAAAAAAATATTTAGATAAAAAATGAAAGTGAGAAAGATGATAATTATATTCAATAAGTGAAAATAATGAAACTTAAAGCATCATGTACAAGTAAACCTTTTGTGTTTTAGTAAAGTGTTGTGAGCAGCCATCTGATGTAATCTTTCAAAGCAAATATTCTTTTCCCATAAAAAAAATATAGAATGTGGGTTGGAAGCCAGGATCAAGTCATTAAAAAGTCTTCAAGTTCCAGAAAAAAATG
>JAUUDZ010462574.1:0-12147 GCA_032361705.1 Panulirus versicolor | reverse complement strand
CCAGCCCCCCGCTCCCTCCCCTTTTAGTCGCCTTCTACGACACGCAGGGAATATATCATACTTTGTCGCTGTCTCCCGCGTTAGCAAGATAGTGCAAGGAAACACACAGGTCATATAAATGGAATTGACCAATTGAATTACTGTGAATGAAAAAAGAACTAAAAGTTTAGTCTTGAATGTTGGAGGGAGAAATATATGATAATCTAAGCATGGAAGCAAATAGAGGGAATAAAGAATAATATCTGAAGCTAAACACCCAGACAAGGACAACACAGAATCATTAAGTATAATTCTTGGAAATATACCAAAATTGCATAAGATAAATATACATGAATGACCAATAAGGGATTTGGAACAATTATCTAATGCAATACTGGGTGATCTAAGAAATTTAAATGGAGTGACTACAAAAATGCTAAAAAGGAAAATTAGACACATTGTTGAAGACAATACTGCAAGAACCTCTAATACATCACTATGACATAAAATCAGCTGCTGAAAAAATAGCATTATACAACAAGCAAGACAAATGAGGGGATGAGGCAAGGAGCTTGAGAGAAATGTCATTTGTCAGCATACAAGACAAGTGGTGAGTGCAATGCACTAGCCTTGCCACCATGGCAAAATTTCATCACAGGCACTTGTAGACAGACAGGTACTCCTTCCCTTCTGACACACAGATCCTCTTCATCGATTTTATGTTCACTCATTCTCTCCATATATAAAATTCATAGATGTTTTTGAAATCTTTCTTTATGGTATAGCATATACAAACATACAAGTAACATGTTGAAACTGCATTAAGTATACGAAGACACCACAACTGTAAAGTTACAAAATGTCCATACATCAATCTGATACAGTACTATCTAAAATAAAAACATGATCTGAACATTACTCAGTCCAGAAGAATTTGGATTACTACTATGAAATTAGACAAAATATCTTAAAACATCTGTACAAAGATTTCATAAGCATTTATCACTATCAATATCAGATTTCATAGGCATTTACCAGTATTAATAATATCTTATAGTAAAGCATGTTTTAAGTCATTCCAGAACTGTGTATGGGTTTTGGGAATTAGAAATTGACAAATGAAAGACTGATAAATGAAGAGCCATGTTTGAAGATCATGAATTATACGAATTTCCAATAAGATTTTATATTCCTCTCCTTCATAAAAAAAGGTGGGCGCAGTATTACAGTTTCACCAACTACACCAAAATCAGTCTCAGATATTACTTACCCACAGTGCCTACCCATGACCTCCAAGATGAAGCAACGCTGGTGGGAATAAGCAGTTGAAGCAATGGCATCTACAGCTTCAATGATCCTGTGAAGGGCAGAGTCGGTACCAATTGTCATGTCAGTGCCACAAAAGTCATTATCAATGGAACCAACCATGCCCACAATGTTAAGGTGAGTGTAAGCCTTCTTCTCTTCTTCAGTGATGTCTCCTGTTGGGGATTCCATTATATCTTCACTCTTGTATATTTCCTAAGCTGCACAAATCTATCATTCATTTATGTACAATATTCTACTGATAACTTTTAGTAATGCATGCCTATCTTCTTATGCCTATGCACAGTATGTTGGTTCACGCACAATCTTCATCAAACATACTGTATTTGATTTCGAACAATATCTATACCTTTGCATAAAAGAGGCCAAACACAAATATCTATTCAAAAAATACTTCCTGAGGAATTCTGCTTTAGGTCTGGTAGTCCAGACATATTAAGATGTTACTGGATTCATGTAAAATCACTTGCAGTACAGTATTAGAAAATGCAAATAAAGTACTAAAAAAATCACCAGGGTTTTAAAAAAGATGCCTAGTTAGTAGCTTGCTCACCAAGTGCTATCTAAATACATGAAACTATTTTGCATATATTTAGCTGGCTTGTTACAAATGCTCTACAAGAGGGAGCACCAAGTTGTAAAATCTATAAATTCACCATTCTTAACAAGCAGCTGAAGGAGTGCTGGCCAGTCTTGTCTGAAGAGATTTGCACCCGTCAAGGAACCATCACCACCAATCACTACTAAGTTTGTGATACCACGTTTAATCAGGTTCTTGGCAGCCTTCAGGCGTCCTTCACGTTCACGGAAATCCTTGCATCTAGCTGAACCAATCACTGTGCCACCCTATAATATGAACAAAGTGAGAGGATGATAATAATGGTACAAAATTTACATTTACTGCTATCTTCTCCCTATGGAAAGTGCTATCTTCTCCCTACGGAAAGCGCAAGATGAAAATTCATATCAAAACATTTCAATCGTAATGGAGTTCTGCACATTCACTGATTTCTAATCTGATCAAAATATATTTCCATAAACTTTTTTGCATTCATAAGGTGTTACTGGACTTCCCCTGCTCAAGGTTACACCTCAAATGAAGTCACTTTCGTCAAAGCCGTATCACTCGAAGTACAGTATTGTCAAAGAGCCTCACATTCCAAAGGTGTCTACACTTCCCTGTTACTAAAAGCAGTACAGCCTTAAGAAAGGGATTACTGGTAAAAAAAAAAAGTACTCTTCACAGAAACTGGTACGGCAGTATCCATAAATAAGTGCATTCATTATAATAACTTTTTTTCGATAAAAGTAAAGTAAACCCTATTTCTTACCAAGAAGAGGTATCTCGAGAACTGATATAATCAAGGAGACAAGCATTTAGCAACATTCCCAAGGAATGCATAGTTAAGTCTAGTTGTGGATGGGACTAGAGAATGCTTGTGAATGAATGAGGCTATTTCTTTCTCTGTTCGCGGTGCTACCTTGCTGACATAGAAAATGACAAAAATGTTTCTCTCTTAAACATTCTGAGGTTATAGTCAACTAATACATCATTCAATGCCTGAAGTGGTTATCTCTGCTCCAATTTCAATAGAAATTTTCTTGAACCCAATGACAGCAGTGGCCCAAAACATTATGAATAGCCCACAAAGTAAGAATTTTCAACAAAAAAAAGTTTTATTTTTTACATGCCATATGAGGGTCACTTTTTGTAAAATCACATATTATGAAATAGAATATCACAGACCTGTACTCATGAGTATGACAAGGCTCACTGATGAATATTTTTTCAGGTGAGTCAAGGCAACTGCCATGGCTGATTCTGCCCTCACCATGTGATGCAATGCGTACACATTTCCTTCACTTTTTTCATTCATACTATTCACCATTCCAGCGTTAGCGAAGTAGTGTTAAGAACAGAGGACTGAGCCTTTGAAAGAATATCCTCATTTGGCCCCCTCCTCTGTTCCTTTTTTAGGAAAACTAAAAACGAGAGGGGAGGATTTCCAGCCCCCTGCTCCCTTCCCTTTATGTCGCCTTCTACAAAACACAGGGAATAAGTGGGAAGTATTCTTTATCCTCTATCCCCAGGGATACCATACCTATGCTACATTTTCTTATTCGTATATGCCATTTCTCTTCATAATGATGGTATTTCTCTCTCTCTAAAAGAAAATGAAGTTTAAAACATTCAATGCCCAAACCAGTTAAGATGAGGATGTTACAATCCTCTAAACAGAACCATGTGGCTTGGTTATTACAAATCCCTCAAGGAATATACTAAAAGACTATAATCATACCTTATGGATTATGCCAGATACAGATGACCAGCTAGCCTCCACAATGTTGTCGCCACCATCAACCATGCCTTGATAGCCTTCTTTGATGAAATACACACGAGCACCTACATACAAGCCCATCCGCACTACAGCACGGACAGCAGCATTCATACCCTGTTAAAAAGTTATTACATTATCTGACATATGAAAGTTTTCATGGGCATTAAAATAAACTATAAAACTGTTTGGTTTATCATTTACTTTCAGGCATGATCTGGGAGGTAAGGAGACTCAATAGTTGGGTGGAGAATAAGTACTAGGACTGACAGGAGCAAGTTGGGAGAGAGAAAGCATAGACAGCTATATGCCAATTGGTAGGGGATAGAAAGGCATGTAGATGAAAGGGGGCTGGGCGAATGACATACAACTAGAAATAAGTAAAGAGAAAAGAAAGGCAGCAGAATAGGGGGTGAAAGGAGGAGAAGAGTCAAGCTGGGATGGGAAAGGTAGTAAGCAAGAACACACACCCAGCAGAGAAGACAAGAACAAAAAGAAAAGAGAATGCAGTTGCACACAGAACTAATAAGGGAGGTGGTGAATAAGAAGCTACAAATGAATTCTAAAACATAGGGTGGATACAAAGATAACTCATAAAAAGAAAAGACTGGGATGAAGAAAAATAAATTAGTAGGATGTAAGTAAATGGGAAGATGACAGACAACTTAGAGTCGTTGTAAGGAATGAGAATGGAAGGGGCAATAGAAATCTTGGAGATGGCAAGGACAGCAATATGGGCATGAGCTAGTGGAGCAAAATTTTATAAAAACAGGGAATAAAGACAAATAAGGGTGGTCAGAAAGAGAGATGTATATGGTTGGTAGACGAGAGAGAGAGAGAGAGAGAGAGAGAGAGAGAGAGAGAGAGGTGGGAACGAGGTTTGAGCAGGAAGTTCACAGTCAGCTGTGAGAGGAGGTTTCCTGGTTGGATAGGATGGAAGGACAGACTTGTTAAAAATATACTCACTAGATCTCTCTGTCAACTTATCTGATGCTTAAACGGGTGGTTAATTATGTCAAACATCAGATAATATATATTTCCAAGTTTTGAAATTCCAAGGTCCAACAAAAATATTCAAATGATTTAACAGAAGGATTCTACATTCTCACTAGAAACAGTACCTTTTGCTGACCTAAGGGGCTGTCTTCTACCTTTAAAGATCACTATAAGACCAAGCTTCCATATCAAATGCTTAATGCTGCAAAATCACTATTTACATTACACACAACCAAACTGGTTAGATATTGCTCACGGAAAACTGTTCAGTTCTTTAAGTGAGGAATTCCAAGGGACTTCCTATGGTGTTTCAATACTCTTCAGGAGAAGGTGATACATTCATTGGTCCCTTAAATCTATTCTATTTTCTTAACATTTCCTGAGAAATCTTTAATATTCAGAAGATTGAACTTAAATATTAAATCAAGGGTGTAATCCTACCAGAGGGCACTGGAGTGCATCTCTAGCACAAAAATAATGAGATGATGAGTTCTTATAAAGCATGTGTCAGCGCTTATGTTTGTAAAACTACCCAAGACTTCCCCCCCAACAGGACAATGGGATCCTGCTCCATATGACAGAGTCTGGATGCAATATCACCAATTTACAGAGGATAAGAGTAGCTTCTTCCCTGAACATATATGTAGAACCAAACCCTTCGTGGATAGTGTCATTTCAGTAAATCAACCAATGTAGTTCATGTTGTTTATATTCTCAATAAACTAATCTGTTACCTTAAAAGAAATTCTAATCATGATTGAAACAAGGGATTCAAAATACCAGTGGTTAGAGAAAAAAAAATGTGGACTGCTTACTAACAGTTATATTCTTCACTTGATAGGCACAGATTTACTGAAAACAATTGCCCTTCTTTATTGGTTTTCTTCTAAAATGACAGGTACCTGTATATATGAAGTGAAATAATTATCATGCCATGGTTCATCATTGTAAAATTTAGGGATTTCATCTAAGTCTCATCTATTGGGTTAAAATCATTAATATATACGAAACAGAAATGAATTTAAAAATGGTGAGCCAACAAATATTCCTAGAACTCCAGCATCTCTAAATCTGGCACTGCGCAGCTGCATACCATTCGCATACAACAGCTTTCCCTTTAAAAGCTAACCTGGGAATCGCCTCCACTAGTGAAGACAGCAATCCCCTTGTCTTTGTGCATGCCACGTTCAATGACATGGCCCTCCTGGCCCATGGTGATCTGTGTATCATGTCCTCCTTCCGTGGTCGCCATGTAGTCGATAAAAGCTTGCCAGGGATCTTCAGGGAACTTTGGTGGGGGAGGGATATCCTAAAATTTACACAAAATGGACTGTTATATGAATTTCATAAGAATAGTAAAAACAGTGGTACTCTTTACATCTAAAGGATTAAGCCTATGCTTATGAACAGCATGTATCTAAATCTTATTTTACTTATTAAAATAAGTGTAATGCTTCTTTTTACTTTCTCATTAACACAAGGTTCACTCTTGTCACTTGCTGGGCATTTCTGACTCATGATTTGGGAATAACAACCATAAATCATATTAAGAATGAAGCTGAGAATGTATTCCACACAGACACAATGGCAGTGTAAGAGGACCAAAGGGTGGCATCCCTCAGAATTCATTTGAGGTCATGTTTACATCATAGCGGGGAAAAGTTTGTTTAGCTCCAATTCAAATTTGACACCAAATTATCACAACTTTAGTAGCTTAAAAGTAGAACTTCACTACATACAATGAATCGGTTCTAAAATGACAGAAGGCACCAAAGCTAAACAGCATTAAATTGGGCAACTTTATACAGGGCCCACCTACATCAGTTTTACGAAGCACCCCAATAACTGACTGAGTGAGCACTCTATCAAGAGATTCTACATCCCAGATGAAGACTTACATTTCTAAAAAAGTAAGGTAAAAATTTCGGTATGTTGGGTCCACCATTAAGCAAGTCCTTCTAGTACTGTAGTTGTCAGTAATTTTTTTACATTACATATCCACTCTCCAAATGAAATTAAATGATCAAGGTTTAACATTACAATACATTACTGTATACTCTATGTAGGAACACTGAAACTGAGCATGTTAGGAATGTAAAGATCACTTTAGGATGTATTTCAAATAAAAACATAAACAATTTTCGTGATGGCAAACTTATCACATTCTCAAGTTGGTATATTCTCCATTTAGTTAGAGCATGTCACATTATACTACACACAATTACGTTTATGTTCCAGCACTCAAAAGAATACCTTATCAGACCATGATACTGCAGGTACAAAGAGCACTGCCCACCTCATAAGTAGATTAAAAGATCTTAACATTTCCCTCTTACCTGTGGGTTTAAAGTTCCATCGAAAAGAACAATTCCCTCTTACCTGTGGGTTTAAAGTTCCATCGAAAAGAACAACATATATCTATTTCTTGTATATCTTTCTGTATTTCTAAGAGAAACAAATATCTAAAGAAAAAACACTGAAACCTACTTTCCACTTCTACACATCTTAAAAATACCTACCTGCACAGGAGCAGGTTCTGGAATATCTTGGGTTGGCTGAGTCAAGAACTTGCCCTCCTCAGGAACAGGTGGAAGTGCCTGTCCTTTGGAAGTCCCTAAAGATCCTCTATCTGTTTCTGGAACGCAGGTAATTTAGTACTTAAGCAGTAGAAGTGAAGTATCAAATTCAAAAGTGATGGTTAAAACTCCTTCAAAAAGGAAATTTTTCCTTCATTAAATTCAAATTTACTGATACATTTCATGATTAACATTCTTATTCTTCTTTTTCATACTTGTTTACCATTTCCTGTGTTAGCAAGGTGGCACCAGGAAAAGACAAAGGAAAAGCCTCATTCAATCACATTAATTTTCTAGCTGTTACGTGCAATTCCTTGAAGCTACAGCCCCCTATCCACTATCAGGCTCTACATACCTCTCCTTTTCCCATGGTTGGTTCATATGCCCTGTTTCAGTCCAGTGACAGCACATCATCTCCTGTATACCACATCACTCCAATTCACTCTCTCCTGTGCATGCCTTTCATGAGCTTCATGACTGGTAGAGGATGTGTGGATCATGTGTTTGCTTTGAAAAATGTTCGAGAATAAATACTTAAAGAAACAGAAGGCTTTGAATGACATATTTATGGATCTAGAGGAGGCATGTGACAGAGTTGATACGAGATGTTCTGTGATAAGTATTTAACAATATATGATATGGAAGGAAAGCTATTAGCAGCAGTGAGGAATCTTATCAAGAGAGTAAAGCAAGTGTGCGAGTAGGTAGAAAGGAGGGGTGAGAGGTTCCAGGTGAAGATAGGTCTGCAGCATATGTGTGTGATGACATCATAGCTATTCACTCTGTTTATGGATGTGGTAGAGAGGAAAGTGAATGCAAGGGTTTTGGGGATAAGGGGTAGATCTACAATCTGGCATGTATAGGAAAGCTTGGGAAGCAAGTTGGTTATTGTTTGTTGATGACAAGGCAATAGTGGCAGATTTGAGCAACTGCAGAAATTGGTTTCTGAACTTGAGGGAATGTGAAAGGAAAATCTTGAGAGTATATGTGAAAAAAAGTAAGGTTATTAGGTTTAGCACCAAAGAGAGGCAACTTAGTTGGGGTGAGAGTTTGAATGGAGAAATCTTAGAGGAAGTGAAGTGTTCTAGACAAATAAGAGTGAAATCACGGCAGCCAAGGTGAGTCATAGGGTGAGTGAAGAGGAGGAAGGTCCTGGAATCGCTGAGAAATGTGTGGAAAGAGAAGTTACAGTTTGGAGGAGATGATGGGAATATCTGAAGTTACAGTAGTTCCAACAGTGTTGTATGGGTGCGAGGCATGGGCTATAGATTAGAATGTAAAAAGGATGATAAATGTGTTGTTCATGAAATGTCTGAAGACAATGTGCTGTGAGGCAGGTTGATCAACTAAGAAATGATTGAATAAAAGAAAGGTGAGGTGATATGAACACAGTTGAGACTGAAGAGGGTGTGCTGAAATGGTATGGAAATAGGAAAGAATAACTGAGGTGAAGTTGATAAAGAGGATACGTGTCATAAATGGAAGGGAAAAGGAGAAAGGGAGATTGAACTGGAGATGGAAAGACGGAAGGAAAAAGGCTTCGAGTGATTAGAGCCTGAATGTGCAGGAAGGTATAGGGTGAACTGCAGCGATGCAGTGCACAGGAAATGACATGATGTCAATGGAATGAACCAGGGCATGATGTCAATGGAATGAACCAGGGTATATGAAGCAGTCAAAAGAGACATGGAAAGGTCTGAGGGTCTTGGTCATGGATATGGGGCTTTGATTTCGTAAATTATACATGACAGCTACTGAGTAGATGTGACCAAATGAGGCCTCTTCTTCATCTGTTCTTGGTGCTACCTCACTAACTTTGGAAACAGCAAAGAAGTAAAAAGGAAAAAATATATATATACAGACAGACCTTGATTAGTACTAAGAATGCATTCCTGTTCAGAAATAACCAAAAAAAAGTGCTAAACTCGGCAATCATAACATGATTCCAATGGAAAGGTGTACCATTAGCATCATCTCTCACCTATAAGTAAATATACAAGGGCTTCAAAGGATTCTGGTAATAGTACAAATAATGAAGTTACTATCTATCTATATTTCTGATGCCTTTTCCCTTCTGTAACTGCCTGAAGTGGGTGGCCATGGCAACAGTCTCCATAACTACTAAACTCAAGTGTAACTTCTTAGCCTTTAGTGCCTCACCTTTAACAGGCCACTGGCAGAGGGCAAGTCTAACAGCGTTTCTAAGGCTCCTATCTAATGTTCCTACTGACTACTACTACCCAATGCGCCTGCCTAATGTTCCTACCTACTACTTCTACCTAATGTTTCTATCTAATGCTCCATCCTAAATGTTCCTACTGACTACTTCTATCTACTGTCCCAATCACTTTGTCAAAAGGCAGGGCTAGCACATAGCGCTCACCACTAGAAAATCTAGAATTACAAAGAATGAGCTGTATAAGCTAAGTGTTGTCAAGTGTTATGTGTGAAAAGGATTGTATGTTTGTGGACAAAATGCCATTAGTCCATGTGTGGGTGAGGCGGAAAGACAACTACCTGGAAGTGCTGGCTCACTATGCAACTGTAATTAACCCTCCTGATACCCAGGCAGGTAGCACTGGTTGGCTGCCTATCAACTACTACCTACCATACAGGTGTATAATAATTACAATATAATGATCTTAAACTTCTGATATGTACTATCTGCAAAAGTACCAGAGCAAATTTCACATTATTCTCATATGCAGAATGAACTAAAACTTCACATCTACAAGAAAACTCATACATCAAAAGCTAAAGTATGCTCTTCAGTACTTACTATAAGGTAAAAATATCAAGCAATGAAATTTCAAGCAATAATTTTTCATGTATCACTTGGTTACAAAAGAAACTAGTTTTTACTTATCAACATGAAATAAACTGTCATACACTCAGAACTCCTCTAAAACAAAGTATTCATCCAATAGGGATCAGAAAAAATAATGGCTTTTTCTACTGAGAAGTACACTGCCATTTGAAGTAAAATAGGGAGAATGAACTAGATGAAAAAACCATACAATAAATCATAATAAAGAAAAACTGAGACATAAAAATCATACTTTAAAATTAATTCACACCACAAGCAAGCATATCACACATGAACAATGTATTACAATAATCTAAAAGAAATATCAATAATTTCCAGTCTTAAGATATAAACATAAATACATTATGTTTTAAACAATACTTACCAATGCACTAGGTCTGATCAGCATAAGATAATCAATGTCTGCACACTTTATAACCTGCATTTTTCAAATTCAAGCTGCTGCTTTTCCTTGAATGCATGCTCACATTACCAACACTAACACCTGCAGGACCTCTCCCACACATTGTGGCCCCTCTGCACTTGCAAATGTTGGCAAAAATATGATAAATACATTAATCTCAGTGCATTAAACATGGCAGTCAAAACTCTCATCATGTCTTATAAACTGCACTCTCTTTTTCAATGTGTTGCTCTTCCCTAAATGCTTACTCAACATTACAAAGACTTACAGGCTTTTTTCTAGATACTATGGGCCTCTTGTACATAGAGAAGTTGACAAAGATCTTACTATTTTTATGATCATTAAGGCTGTCCAGCCAGAAATAGTCTTTTATTTAGTATCTCTGCTGATCAGCATTTTTCAAAATGTGATAAAGCAGAGTACCACATCATGTGGTGTTCCCCAAAGGAATATATGCCAAAGGCACATTAGCCCATCAATGGTGAGCCTACTATCCCGACAGTAGGGTGGGGAGTCAGCTAGTACAGATAATCTCCATACTCACAGTCATCCACTCCCTCCATGAGTATAACCTTTTCCTTCCTTAACACCCTGTCTTCTTCAACCTCTTCTGTGTTTTTCAGTTCTTCTTACCTTGATCTTCGCGGACAGCCCTTAGGAATTCTTCAAGGTCATCAACCTTTTCAGAGTCTGCTGCTGCTGCCTTGACCTCTTCCTCAAGTCTTGTAAGCTGCTCTGAGGGCAAGTGTGCAAATCGTCCTGTAAAAAATGGTGATAAGTATGAGCAGTAGAAGTAAAAATCAATTAGCCTTTCTTGATAAGCTGTAAAGCTAAAACCTAATGATGATTAAAAATTCAACTAGAAAACGGAAAAAATATTATGGCATTACTAAAATAAACATTCTGAACCAAGAAAGATAGAAAATGACAGTAATACAGGCCCTCAGCCCTCATCCATGCATATCAAGAGGTAAATTGTTCCTACAAGGCACTGCAGTTAACAATTTACACAAAATGTAAGTAAATCATGACAATATTGAAGAGGCTAGCCAATAAGTAGTTCTAGCATACCTCATACACCTTACACCTAGCAGCCATCGAAAACGTTGATATGCAAATGCCACAACTGTAAGAAAGTAGGCAGCAAAGTTATCTTTGGTTTGCTGTGTCTATCCCCAAATATGTCTTTTTAAAATCCTTGAAATCTATTCTCTGATCCTCATAGTGAGCTAAGGGTACTGCAGGAGACTAATGATATAGTACACAGTCCACCAACTGGACAGGTCCCATTCACCTGTCTTTTGGTAAAGCATCAAAGGCCCTCCAATTCTGTAAGGACAACCATACAAGATATGGGATAAAGAGTATTAGAAATCAATACAGTAAACTCTCAGGGACTGAACCAGGGCATGTGAATAGGGAGTTGTGCTTTTGATACATTACACATGACAGCTAGAGACAAAGTGTGAATGAATGTGGCCTTTCTTGTCTGTTTTCCTAGTGCTATATATATATATATATATATATATATATATTCTGTTTCCCCTTTTAGAAAGGTAAGCTTTGGGAGGTAAGTTTGAATGGAGAAAAACTGGAGGAAGTGAAGTGTTTTAGATACCTGGGAGTCGATTTGGCAGCGGATGGAACCATGGAAGCGGAAGTGAATCATAGGGTGGGGGAGGGGGCGAAAATTCTGGGAGCCTT